>PVJI01011945.1:0-53857 GCA_004026765.1 Micronycteris hirsuta | reverse complement strand
GAAGCACTTTATCTGCCTTTCCATTCTAAATGATAGCTTTGCTGGATAGAGTATTCTTCTTGGATGTAGGTCCTTGCCTTTCATGACTTGGAATACTTCTCTCCAGCCCTTTCTTGCCTGCAAGGTCTCTTTTGAGAAATCAGCTGACAGTCTAATGGGAATTCCTTTGTAGGTAACTGTCTCCTTTTCTCTTGCTGCTTCTAAGATTCTCTCCTTATTTTTAATCTTGGGTAATGTAATTATGATGTGTCTTGGTGTGTTCCTCTTTGGGTCCAACTTCTTTGGGACTCTGTGAGCTTCCTGGACTTCCTGAAAATCTATTTCCTTCACCAGCTTGGGGAAGTTCTCCTCCATTATTTGTTCAAATAAGTTTTCAATCCCTTGGTCTTCCTCTTCTTCTGGCACCCCTATGATTCGGATGTTGGGACGTTTAAAGATGTCCTGGAGGTTCCTAAGCCTTTCCTCAGTTTTTTGAATTCTTGTTTCTTCATTCTTTTCTGGTTGGATGTTTTTTTCTTTCTGCTGGTCCACTCTGTTGATTTGAGTCCCAGTTTCCTTCTCATCCCTATTGGTATCCTGCAGATTTCCCGTCATTTCCTTTATATTATCCTTCATTTGTTCAAGTAATTGCGACAATCTTTCTTCGAATCCTGTGAGCATCCTGATTACCAGTGCTTTGTACTGTGCATCTGATGGGTTGACTATCTCTTTGTCACTTGGTTGTATTTTTTCTGAAGCTTTGATGTGTTTTTTCATTTGGGCCATTTTTTTTTTTCTTGGTGCGCCTGTTACTTTAAGGGGCGGAGCCTTAGGTGTTCACCAGGGCGGGGTAACACGTCACTGTGGGGCGGGGCCTGAGAGAACAATGGCGCTTGCTCTGTTCTCCACACTTCCCCAGCTACCCACAAGCAAGTTGGGCCCTTCTTTGCTGACTCTGGGGTGAGTAGGTGGGCCTGCACAGTTCCAAGTCCCTGTGGGTCTCCCCAACGAACTCTCCTGTGAGGCCGGGAGTTCCTCCCACTGCTGCCTCAACCCCCACAGGTGTTTTCAATCGGTGGTATGAGGCTTTATTTCCCTGCATTGGTGGGCCGCACTGTCTGTTCTGCTTCCCAGCTTTTCCTCCCAGTTATCTGGGCGAGAATGAGGGACCACCCAGTCCACCAGTCTCAGCCCCAGTTTCGCCGAGTGTGCCCGCCGTGTTTTGGCCAGGCGCACCTGCCATAGGCCTCTCCAGCTGGAGCGTTGCCAGTACCGCTCCACAAACCGCATCATGCGGAGTGCTCTCCACCGGCTCCGCCCCACTTACCGGTCTGGATGAACGTGTCTTCTTTAACTCCTTGGTTGTCGGACTTCCACTCAGTTCAGTTTTCTGTCAGATCTGGCTGTTTTTGTTTTTTAAATTGTTGTTTTTCCTCTTTTGGTTGTGCGAGAAGGCACAGTGTGTCTACCTGCGCCTCTGTCTTGGCCGGAAGTAATAATACTTACATTATTTTCATTGTATTATTAGCAATCCTAAAGTTTTTTTTTTTAATGGAGGAACATAAAAATGTAGATGTCACTTGGTTTTGTCACAAAATATTTAGAATTGATTTTTTGAATGTCTAAGTATTTAGTTCTTGTTCAGATAAGGAACTAAGCATGTACTGATTTGAGCGAGTCTTGTGGTTGGCCGGACTTCTAACATTTGTTTAGTCCAGCCTGTGGTCGCTGCTCTTACAGAGACTTCCAGGAGTGGGGAGCTGGAGGGGCTGGGAGCTCCTCTGGGCCACCCCGGTTATTGTGGAGAGGACCAGAGGCTGCTTGGAGAGGCTGTGCTTCCCCAGGGCTGCCGCCTGGTGCCTGGGCTGTCGCCTGCTTCTCCCTCATGTCGCACTGTGCCCCCTGGGTGGGTCCGAGGCCAGGCCTGCTCCTCAGCCGCCTGACCCCCTAGCCCAGCGTCCTCACAGGCCCTCACGAGCAGCTGTGGGATACTGTGTTTTCTGCACTAATTAGGCTTCACAGGATAGAGCAATGAAGAAAGAATCATTTTCAGGGAAAAAAAGGAACAAAGAAAGCACCCTGACATGTCCTCTGGGCTTGCTGTGCACAGCTTTCCCCCTTAGTACCCTTGTAGAGCCCTCGCGGCTCATTTCTGTGCTCAGTCTTCAGTTGGAGCAGCAACTTGGAGTGAGACTGGGACTCCCCCTCTGTGGTGATGGCAGTGACACGGGCCGATTTGTGCCCTGTAGCGAGAGACGTGTTTTGTAATAGGATGTCTGCTGCATAGCTGAAATAAAAGTTTATGAAAGTGACCTTGTAATATTCGGTACACCCTGAAGAAAATCCTATGATAATTCTTGTTCTGTTCTGTTAGAAAACATTGTTCACCGTGGTCTGTTAAATCGATTTAATTACCCACAAATGGGTTGTTTCTCTCACTTCAAAAGACATGGCTCCACCGAAACGAAAAAAGATGCTGGCATACTTGGTGCTTTGTCTCCTGAGATTCAGTCGGCAGGGCGGTCGCAGTGTTTGTCCATGGAATGATCAAAAAACATGCTGAAGACGCTAGACAAGGTTAGGATCTGAATACTTCACCCTTGAAAACAGTCTTATTTTCTGAAGACAAGAATGAGTCTCTCCAGGTGGTTCTCTTGGTTGCTTGTGTGGAAAACACAAGAATTGTAAAGATGAGTTTACATTTTAGGGTTAATTTTAGAGTAAAATTGGAGTTGGAATGGTAGTTTATTCATTTTTCTTTAAAACACTGTCTTAAAATTTTTTTTGAATAGAGCAGTCCTCAAAAAAAAACAGACAGAAACCAAAGGAACTCATTCTTCCTTGTTGTGTGTGCACTTAACAGTGGTCATGACTAGTGCTGGGGTTCTCATTGCCTTCTGGGTTTCCCAGCTCACTTCTCCGAAGAAGTAGAGCATCAGAAGTAAAGTAGGCAAAAAAATACTTCTGGAAACATCAGAAACATTTGCCATGAAGCTTCAACTCCAGAACTGAGCTTTTACTTTGTAAAAGAAGCTCTTAGAGTTCTACTTGGCTCTTTGAATATTAGGTGTTATTTAACAGAAAACCAAGCTGTGTGTGTGTATTGAGAAATGATTACTCAAAAGGGATAGTCATTAGCCTGACTGTGTGAGTGTAGTTTAAAAGCTCAGCCTTGATTGTACTGACCAGTAGTTAGTTGTGGCTCACTGCTTCCTCCCCTTTACCCATTAAACCTCCAGTACTGTTTATTCATTTTCTTTGCAAACTCGCTCCCTTTTTTAAAAATCCTCACTTAAGGACATGCACACTGATTTTTAGTGAGAGGGAGAGGGAGAGAAACATGGATCAGCTGCCTCCCGCATGCTTCCCGACTTGGGACTGAACCCACAACCCAGGCATGTGCCCTGACCAGGAATCGAACCTGCAGCCCTCCAGTTCATGGGACGACACTCCAACAACTGAGCTATGCCGGCCAGGACTGCAAACTCACCCTTATATTAAGTGTGTACCTGGTGTCAGGCAGTGCTAAACCAAGACCATGGGGCTGCAGCGGTGGGGATGAAAAAGACCTGGGCTCTGCGTAGCTACTGGGCAGATCCTCCAAGAGCCTCAGTGAGGCTCAGGGAGCTTCTGAGTTGGTCTCCTGACCCTCAGATGTAGCTACAATTAGGGGGCCATGTGTTTAAATTAAAAGTCACATTAGTGTAGAGACTGTACTGCATCCCTACACAGATCTGCCACTCAGCAGTGGCCAAGTTGGAGGCTCTGTTAAGCTTGAGACCTGCTGAGCCCTTTGCCTATTAGGACTTAAGAGTCTCCGTCCACACCGACTGTCTTCCCCGTCCCCGGGCGTGCTGGCTGCCTGTCCCTCTTGCCTTGTGTTGGTTGGTTCCAGCATGTCAGTGGTCCTCCTTTCTCTTTTCTGTCGGAGCCATTCCAAGTAGCACTTATCTTGTGACCATTTCCATAGTCCCCCAGGCAGACTTTAATTTTTATTGTATGTAAGTATAATGTAAAACATACCCAGCCTTCAAGGAATTTATAATGTAGTGAAGGAGAAGAGAGATTAGGTAATGACTGGAAACCTGCTAATTCATGATCTGGTGCAGAAATGCTAATAGATTTACTTCTGCCATCTACCTGTGTGCCATCATTCAAATGTATCACTTGTAGTGAACTTGTGAAGCAGATGTGCATTTTTCTGAAGGAAAACGTGAGGCATTGAGAGCTGCCTTGTGAAGGAAAACGTGAGGCATTGAGAGCTGGAGCCAGGGCTCTGGTGTTTGCTGTGCTTTAGAGTCCGTGGCTCTATGCTGGGTGCTGTCTCCTTGGGGGTGAGTGTGGCAGGAGGGGTGAAGGGTTCAAATACTAGTGTAGGCTGAGGTGGGCATGATGTCCTATCTGAACTAAGTGTGTGCATGTGCCACATTAGTACAAATATGAAACAGCATTAAAAATGGCTCCATCATCTTTCATTTTGTGGCCGCACTAGAAACCTTTGGAGTTACTCCCAGTTTCTTACTGTTCTCGTTAGCATGGCACTGGATCTCCTGGTACACAGCTCCGTCCTGGCTGCTCTGGTCGAATCACTTCCTGAACATGGAGTTAGAAAGGAGTCTTACTATCTGTTGTTAAACATTTCCTTCTGGAAAGATTGTGCAAATGTATAGACCATGAATAGTGCTTACCTTACTATATATTCTCTTTCTAGCTTTGAGTATCACAACCAGTCTTTGCTAATTTAATAGGCCAGAAAGGGTTGTCTGGTTTTGAGTGCCTGGTTGCGAGCGCTGGGGGGACCGTTTTCATGGGGAACGACTGCGGCTTACACACACTGTAGGCTGTAAATGAGCTTACAACGTGAGTTTCACGTATTCATACAGCACTGTAAAATTTTTCTAGTCGCCATGCATGGAGTAGGCGCTAAAATATGTGTCAGTTGATATAATTAATAAGAGTTAATTGAGTGAATTATCACTGACATGACTTAAATAATTTTACTGGTTCTTGGCACATTTTTCTTTGTATTTTCTTCTTTTTGCTTCCATTTTCTGAGAATTACTGGTCTAATGAAAAACAAAGAAGTACCCATTCTTTGGGGCTTGGCGTACAAGGTTTCTACTCTTTGCAGTACTGGGTACCACATCTCACGTACCTGATAGGAGCTTTCCTCATGGGACTGGTATTTGAATGAGAGTTAATGGAGAACCTGTTTCAAGGACCCTGTTATCCCTTCCTTTTTACTAGAAATAGGATTGCCTGCCTTTTTAGTCCTTTTTGTTTGCTAGTGCTTTTCCCAGTTATTTTTTTAAGAATTTGCATAATAGGTGACTAAAATGAGTTAATTTGGTTATTCATAAATCTGTACCAAACAGTTTCCCAAATTTATTGCTGTTTACAGTTTCTTCAAGAAATGAGCAGGTGAGAGAGCTGTTCTCTGTATTGTGGTGCTGAGAGCTTGTACTGACCTTAAAGAATATATGCAAGGTTGACTTAGAAGGCATCCAGCCATGTACCTTGAAAAATAGACATTTATTGAAGAAGATACAAGAGACAGAGACATTGTACGTAGGACAGTGATGTCTCAGTCCCCTTCAAAGTCAGCACCTGGGGACCTCACACAGTCTCCCAGTCGCCATCAGCTGCCCTGTCGTCGTTTCCTGAATCTCATCTATGGTCTGAAATCTCTTCCCTTTCAAAGGTGATTTAGTTTCGGAAAAGCCAGACATTGCAGGGCACCCGATCTCGGCTGTAGGGGGCTGAGTCACCTGGGTGATTTGATGTTACTCCAAAAAACTCTGCATGAGAAGTAATGTATGAGCGGGAACATTGTCGTGATGAAGCTGACAACCACCAGTTGCCCACAGCTGCGGCCTTCTGAGTCATCTGAATAGTGTCCATGAAGGAGTGTTCAGGCTTAACACAAAATTGGTGCAGATTCGTTTCTCTACTCAGTCACTTTGAATGCGATGGCCACACAGTACAGGTGCTCACTCAACAGCGTCTACCACCCCCACTGGCTAGTACAGTGAAGTCGTCATTGTTCATGCATGCACATTCCAGTCCACTCTCCTTGGCTGGCAGGTTACATCAATGTTGTGCAAACTGTTTGTGTTATATTAACAATGGTTGGACTTTTTCCAGACAGACCTTGTGTATTTGAATTCCAGACAAATAAAACCATTGCATTTTAGCATATCAGAAAGTAGGGATCTTGCCTGTAGTTATGTATTTTTTAAAAATAGGTTTACACACATCAGGAGGTCCTGGTTTATATTGGGGTGTATCCTGCAAAAAAAAAAATAGCTTTACTGATTTGTAATTTATGTGCTGTGTATTCATATACCAAAGTCATGCATTTGTAGTGTCCGGATTGGTTGTTTTAGTACGTTCACAGATGTGTGCGACCTTTGGCACAGTCGGTTTTAGAACATTGCAGTCAATTCATAAAGAAGCCCTGTACCCTTTACCTACTGCCCACCCAGCCCCACCCATCCAGCCCTGAGCAGCCACTGATCTACTGTTTTTGTCTGTCATGATCATTAAATATTAATATGTAGTCTTTTGTGACTGACTTCTTTTAATTAGCATGACGTTTTCAAGTTTCATCCATATTGTTCATGCATCAGTCCTTCATTTCTTTACGTGGCTGAATAATAGTACATGGGTGGGCCAACCGCATTTTGTTTATCCATCCCTCACCTGGTCCATTGGGTTGTCTCCACCTTGTGGCTGCTGTGAGTAGTGCTGCTGTGGCCATTTGTGTACAGTGTGTGTGTGGACATAGGTTGTCACCTTCCGACACATACCTAGGAGTCTAATTGCTGGACCATGTATGTTTTCCACTTGACACTCCCACCAGCAGTGTGTGAGAGTCCTGATTTCTCCACATTCTGGCCCGTGCTTGTTATTATCTGACTTTTGGGCTGTAACCATCCTAACGGCTGTCAGGTGCTGTCTCAGGGTTTCGATTTGCATTTTCCTAATGACAGTGAGCATTTTTTAAGGCATTTGCCGGCCATTTATATATCCTCTTCGAAGAAGTATCTGTTCAGATCCTTTCACCATTTTTAATTGGGTTATTTTCTTTTTGTTATTCAATTGAGAGTTCTTTGTATATTCTTGACGAAAGTCCGTTATTGTGTATACTCGTCTGATTTGCAATCCCATTGTAAGAATCTGTTGCCAAATCTGAGGTCCTACAGATTTACCCATTTTCTTCTAAGAATTTTATACTTTTAGGTCTTTGATCCATTTTGAGCTAACTTTTGTATATGGCATGAATTAAGGGTCCAACTTCTTTGTTTTGCACGAGGCTCTGTGGTTACTCCAGCCTTTTTCACCATTTGTTGAAAAGACTCTTTTCCCATTGAATTTTCTTGGCACCTTTATCGGAAGTCGGTTGACCACAGACACAGATTTATGTCAGACTCTCGGTCCTAGTCTCTCGGTCTGTGTGTCTGTCGTATGCCGTGGACATACTGCCTTGATTGCTGGTGCTTTGCAGTGAGCAGAAGCAGCAGCAAATTGGGAAGGCGAGTTCTGCAGCGTTCTCTTCCGGAGTTGTTTTTGCTGCCTTTATCTTTTAACCCCTTGTATACCTCTCCCCAGAAAGAGCATTTAGCACATGGTAGCTTTTAGTAAATATTTACTGTAGGGGTGGTTTAAAGTAACGACAGTATTTCACACCCACGCTTCGTATGCATTATACGTGGGATTATTACACCCATTATTGTACCTGTGGTATGTAATCATTGTACCCATGTATAACACACATCCTCATTTTTCCCTCAAAAGTTTGGACAAAAAATGCACATTATACACAGCAAAAGACGGTAATTCAGCTTCAGTGTTGGTGGTAAATTGTTGTCTGTAAAAAAGAATTTTCCAGTTGCATGTGACACCTTTTCAGTATTTTGAGCTTCCCTGTTATTTCTATTCCTGTTAATGAAAATTTCCAATAACAGGATACGGGGCTATCACAGGAGCGGGGGCGGGGCTCCGCAGAAGGGCTGTGTGCGCTGCTGGGGAGTCGCAGGGGAGGCAACACATCAGCACGAGTGTCTGTGATTAGCAAGCACGCTGTTGAGCTATAAAGAAGTGTTTAGACTCAATATAGTTAAAATTATTCTTGTAGGCGAGGGATACATTTGTATAATTAAAAGCGAGCTTTCAGAAATTGAGTGGCTTCTTGTCTTATGTATTAGAATTTTCGTTTGGATTTCCTAGCCAAGCCAGAAAAATTTAGCTGCGTTTAGTTCGTGTGGATGTTTTATTCCCTCCTCAGCAGCAGAGATGAGAGTAGAACTGTGCGTGGTTTTTCTGACAGCACGCGAGGAGCTGCCGGCAGTGTTACTTGTTCAGTCTTCTTGTATCACCGCTAGTGGAGCAGCATGCCATTTCTGATACATTTGGGTGTTTAAGTGGCATCAGTTTTATCTGTTACAGCCTAAGTTTTAGATCTTTTCTAGTCTTCCTTAAAATTTTGATTCACAAAGAATCTTCCTCGTCTTATGTAAATTAGGAACTGGGGCCCTAAGGAACTGGGGCCCGAAGAGGTTAAGTTCCTACAAAATAAATGGGTCGGATTCAACTACCCGTAAATATTTTAACCTCTAAAATGAAATGATGTTTACCTTTTCATATTTATCTTTATTTTTAGACAAAATTTCCCTCTCCTTAATTCCGTAAAGAAACTGCTATATGATCCTGTTATGAAATAGATACATTGTGGAATTTGGAGTTTGTCACTTTGAAAGTCAAATCTTGCTTTTTTGATATATGTATAATAGAATAGATAGTATATCATTTCATTGTAACACTAAAAAATTCACAGAACGATATTTTAGAAAAAATTATAAATATGCTTTTTAGTGATATACAGTGTTATTCTTGTTGATATTTGGGTGACCTTCAGTACAGAATGGCTGTTTTCAGCCATTGGACAGCAGGCTGCGAGTGACTGAGACTCATCCCTGAGCCCAGGTAACAAAGCAGGTGAGCTCGGTGACTGTCCCCTGGGGGTCTCTTCCAGTTCAGGTGCAGGGAGGGGAATCCCAGGCATACCAGAGTGACCTTGCTGAATTGGGGCAGATTGGAGTCGAGGGAGGCAGCTGGAAGTCGAGGGCAGAGTTTTGGAGAGGAAGGAATGCTATAGAGCAAGGGTGTCAAACTCATTGTGACCAGGGGCCACATCAGCCTCGTGGTGGCCTTCAAAGGGCCGAATATAATTTCAACTCCTTAATAGTTAAGGAGTAGTTACATTTATACAGTCCTAAAATGATTTCGGCTCTTCGAAGGCAACCACAAGGCTGATGTGGCCCCCGTGAAAATGAGTTCGGCACCCCTGCTGTAGAAGAGGAGCTAGGCATCTACCTAAGGCCTCCACGCGTCTTCGACTATAGCATGCATGGGGTGGAAAGTCCACAAGGTCTGAGAAAGAGCCGCGAGGGGCCTGTGAAGTGGAAGGTCTCAGAGCCCACGTGGGGCTGAGAGGCGTTTGCGTTCCCATTGGTTCAGGCGGACAGTCTTCGTTGGGTTGGCCAGTTTGGACATTCAGTGTTTGGGAAGGTCCCATCTGAGAAGTGGGGCTAGCCTATTCCCTGGAGTAAAGGCATGTCTGGAATTACCCTAACCAAGCTTGGAAACAGATCTTGAAAGCATAAAATGGAGTTGGAAATAATTTAACAGCCTGCAAAAACAAAGTCCAGCACTCCTTAGAAGAAGACAGTGGTGTCCAGATAATCCACAGAGAGAACGTGCTGTCCAGCATCTAGTCAGAGTACTAGATGTGCCCACCATGACCAGGAAGAGATGACCCCATAACTGGGGCGAAATCAGTCAATAGAAACACCTCAGGAATGTAAAAAATGTTGAAAGTAGAGGAGAGAATTGTTAAAATAGTTGCAGCTATATTCAGGAATTGGAAGGACAACAAGAATGTTGGAGAAAAATAAAAGACATAAAAAGTAGAACTTCTGAAAATGAAAAATGCAATATCTGAAATGACAAATACACTGGATGGGATTGTCAGCAGAGTGGACACTGCAGAAAAAAGTTGTTGAACTCGTGGACATAGCAATAGAAACTGCGCAGCGTGCTGTACAGAGAGAACTCGGACCAGACAGAGATGTGCGGGGATTACGTGGGGGCGGATCCGAGAGCACACATGTGTACTTGGAGTTCCTGAAAGGGGACAGAAACGGAAAAAATACTTTAAGAAATAATTGCTGTAAATGTTTCAAATTTAATGAACACTATGAACCCATAGATTCAAAAAGTTCAATGAAGATAAACATAAAGAAAACCATCACTGGAAAATTTCTGCTTCAATCCCTTTTGTTTCCGCCCTGTGGGCGGTCTTATGAATAACTCTGTTCCTATGACGTGTCTTCTGTCCTCACACCTCCAGGGCTGCGTCGGATGAAGCCGTTGTCTTTTCTCTAGCCCGCCCGCCGCTGTGCTCCCTGTGTGCTCACCGCCTTTTCCCCCAAAAGGCTTTGCCTGCATCATGTTTAGTTACAGCCTTGATTGTGAACCATTTAAGGGTTGTTTCCTAATTATCCCCAATTAACCATATCACCAAATTAAGTGTTCGTTTATTTTAATTAACCATTTTACAGGGAGTGTGGAGGACAGTATCATTCCAAATACAAAACCAGCAGTGCATCACACAAGATTGAAAATTGCTATCTAATTCGGTTAATGTCTTGACATATACCTGATTTTTAAAAGTCAGTTTTGTGTAAAGCCGGTTATGTGGTTGGGAGGGGGTTGTCTCTGTACTTGGCTAGTGTGGACATGATCTTGTTGCTTGAGCCTTATTTCTGAGTAGTTATGTGTCGGACACATTTGTCCTTTGCGTGTCTAACACATGTCAGGACGAGGTGTTTTGACAAGAGAACCCTGCTCAGCGTGTGGTCAGTAGTGTCCGGCGCGTTGCTGCTTAACCTTTTCTGGGTCACAGACTGACTGTGTTTGCAAGTCTGATGGAAACAAAACTGTGGACCCTTGACTCTGAGAAGTGCAGAACCGTACATATTCACATTCGGTTTCCGGAGCCTCAGTCCCCATGCGTGAGACAGAAAGTAATACAGTTTCCATACTTTAACTGGTTTTCACATTCCCGAACTTTTGTGCATGGTGCATTTAATTGTGTGCTGGGAGACGCCTCTGCGATGGTCCCTGGGGCTCCTGCTGGGAAGGCCAGGCACGGGGCCCTGCCTGCCCAGTGCTTGTTGCGTTGGCCCCTGTGCTCAGCCGCGGCACCAGGTGTGTGCTGTGCTCCTAGTGGGGACAACTGTGATGTTAAAAATAGGAGCTGGATGTTTTTTCCTTCTAAAATGTTTTAGATCCATTTAAATATTTTCTCAGCTTAACTGGTTTTTAATGAGAAGAAAGTTTTATTTTTCATGAGACAAACTTTATTTGTGTGTGTCTTTAATTACATCTTTGATGTTGGATAGTGGTTTTCTCTTAGACGTTGACTTGCCGTTTTTCAGGATTTCACAATCCCAAAGGCATTGTTCCAGTGGAAAGTCCTTTGTCTCCTTTGGCTCCTGGCAGGTGACTGTCCTGCTTGTGCGGGTAGTGCAGGCAGAAGAGCTGTTCAGGTCAGTAGCTGGGAAACCTTGCATGTGAGTGAGTGTGTCCAAGCAGTGTTAGAAGGTGGTGTGTGTCTGTGTGCCCGTCTGCCGGTGTCAGGGCTGTGGCAGGTACTGTAAAGAGAAAGCTGGGCGCACCCCGTCCCTCCCTTAGGTGCTGCCCTTCCAGCCGCACCTTCCTGTCAGGAAGAAGGGCGCTGTGCAGCCTGGGAACTGCGTGCCGCGTTCTCTGGTCACTGGCCTTTCAGTTCTCCTGGGCCTCGCTCTCCTGTCTCAGATCCTCGCCACATGCTGTTGCTGCAGTCTCAGCGCTTCCCCCTCCCTCCCCCTGGCAGGGCAGGGCAGGGCAGGCAGGACCTTCGAGCTTTGAGGAAGCCTCCGAACGTTCCTTCCTGGGAGAAGTGGCTGTTTCCAGCCTCCCCTGCCCTTCCTGAGGCTGGGCCCTGCCTGCTGGTGCTTTGTAGTCCTTCATAGTGCAGCGTCTCCCAGAACTGTCCTTTGAAGATTTGAGTGTGTGCGCCTGCTTACGGGCTGACTCTAGTCTTTCTGTAGAGGGAAATCTCCACTCCTCCAGCGGCACCACTGTCAAAGGACCGGACACCCTGGCCGGCCTGCTCTGAGGACACTCGTTCGTCCTCAGGGCAGCACGTCCAGGTCCCAGGGAAGGCAGGGTGGTTCTCCTACTTGGTAGGCTGGGTGGTAGCTACCCGAGGAGAGAGAGAGAGGGCTTGAGTTCGACTTTCTATTTGCTGCTCAGAAAGAAGTAAGCCATACAGCCCTCACTGTCCTTCTCACTTCAGTTGTAATGGAGCTAGGTCTCCCCAGGCCTGCATGGGGTTAGACTCTGTCTTCCTGAGGCTAGTACATTTCCTTGTAGCCGAGGTGGTCTAGGCTTAGAGTGGTTAAAAGGGTTCACCAAAGACATGCGCCCCACGGCCGACCAGGAAGCCAGGTCTCTGAACTGCACCTCCCCCCCGCCCCATGCTTTCTTCCCGGAGGAGCCTCACTGCACAGGTGTGGGGAGGTATCAAGTGGGGAGGCCCTTGCTCTACAGGGGAGTCATCTCCGTGTCTGCCACTGGGGAGGGTAGTGTCTGCTGACCTAGCTAGGAGTGGGGGGCGCGGCTGGGCCTGGGGTTAGACTGGGACTCCAGTTCTGCCCCGACACTTCCCAGTGGGGCCGATGTGCCACCTTCGTGCCTCTCTTTTGTATTCTGAGACCCAGGGATTGTGACAGTGCCTGTGGGGGCGGTGGGAAAATCAAGTGGGTAACATTCGCAAAGTGCCTGAGTGTCTGGGGTGTAATAATAGGTGTTCGGTAATGAGTGCCTCTCGTAATCGGTGACGTTGGCCTTCTGGGCAAGGGATCCTTTCCTGAGGTGGCGGCGTGAGGCCCTGCCAGGACTGAACGAGCTTGCGTGCGATAAGTAGCATGGTGCCCGGCAGGCAGTCGGCACTGTTACTGTGTTACCGGTCACACAGCACGAAAGCACGAGTAGGAATCTGGTGTGTGTCCTGGCTGTGGAGCCACTATTTTAAATGTCATTTCCTCCCCTGCCAGTTAAAACACTTGAAACCACAATCATCAGTTACAGTCATAAAGAATTGTTTGATTTTGTAGTTAGTTAATATTACGTATTTCCATTTAGTCCTGGCTCTTCTAGAGTAACACCAAATTTATCCAGCATTGTCATGGAACTATTCCATGTAATGTCATTAAATTAACTCTTAAGATAAACTTTCAACCTCAGACCAGTTCAGATTTAGAGACAGTTGCAAAGCTGGCACCGACTTGCCCTGTGTACTGGGCCCTGTGTCTCCCGTTGCTAATCTTCGCTGTGCGCACTTGTCGCAGCTAGCGTAGCAAGGTTGATGTGTTACTATCTCCTGAACTCTGCTTTATTTGGATTTTCGGCATTCTCTCCTGGTGTTCTTTTCCTGTCCCCAGATCCCACCCAGAACGCTCGTTTTTGCTGGGCTTTCCGTTCAGGCAGTGGGCTGGCGACCACTCGACGGGTGTTGAGTTAGAGTATAAACAGGCACACAATGGTGCAGCCAATGCAAAACTTCATTACAATTACAACGTTTATTTTTTATTGTTGATACTGCCGGTCCCACGCACCGATGTTGCCCAAACAAAAAGTCCGCTGTCAGTCCCTGGAGACTGATGCCACGCTTATTAACGTGTTAAAGAGTGTTGGTCAGGGGTTTCGCACACTGTCCTTCACTTTGGGTTCGTCTGCTGTTTTTAGTGTGGTTTGCCTGGAGTTAGGGATTTTGGGAGGATGACCACAGAGGTAAAGTGTCCTCGTCATCACAGAGGGACTCATGCTCTCAGCGTGAATTATCACTGATGATGCCACTTACCCCGATCACCAGACTGATGGCCGATAGAAGGGTGTGTGCCGGGGTTCTCCACTGTCAGGTCGCTGGTTTTTCCACCTTTCCACACTCTCCTCTTTGATATGAGTCTTGAAAGGTGCAGCCCACACTCAGGTGTTGGGGAGTTAGACCCCACCGCCTCCAGAGAAGACTGTCTACATAAATACTAGGGTTTTTTTCTGTACAGGAGGTTGGTCTCCTCTCCTGCCTGTTTATTTCTTTAGCAGTTATTTTTCCAATGTGCACGCACGGAATTGTGGTTATAATCCAGTGCAGTGTCATTTACTTTGTTCCTCAAATCGTTGCAGCTTTGGCCAGCAGGCGCTCTGCCCGTGTCCATCGGACCTGCTCCTGTCGATTTGTTTTGGGGATTTTTTTTTTTTTTTTTGAGCACTTCTTCACTTGCTGGGACTGCAAGATGCTCCAGCTCCTGTCATGTCTCTTCTGCCCCGTCCTGGAGTCAGGCAGCCGTTTCTCCAGGGAGGCCTAGCTCTTCCACTGGAGCAGGCCTTGGAAGGCCACGGTCTGGTTCCCAGACAAGGGAGCTCTTCTGGCTGATGTCAGAGCCGGGACGAGAGGTTCACCATCCACATCGCCCTAGTCACTGCTCCCATGTTTTGTTCCGTTCTCTTGTGCGTGTATTTCCTGGGTGCATGCTCCTGGTGGGTGGAGTTCACCTTTTGAATGCGTATGTGTGCTATAAGGCACACTTACAGTTAATTACTTTTAAATCCAAATTAGGAAAAAAGATAATATGAGCCAAGGAGGTTCAGACAGCGCATTCGTTTGCTACAGAAAGTGATGATCCAATCAAAAGGTGGCCTGGGGCTCACGGACAGAGGGCTCTGGCTATGAGGGGGAGAGAGCTGGAGCATGTGTCTTACACTGCACCAAGTGCATGCAAAGCATCGAAGAGTGTAAAGAAAAATGTTTTAAACAAGAAAAATGAGTCTTGAAAGGTGCAGCCCACACTCAGGTGTTGGGGAGTTAGACCCCACCGCCTCCAGAGGGGACTATCTACATAAATACTAGGGTTTTTTTCTGTACAGGAGGTTGGTCTCCTCTCCCGCCTGTTTTTTATGGTGCTTCCTTTTTACCTATTTGTTGTTGTTGGCATTTCATTGCGAAACACATCCACAGTGAGACCGAAGCGGTGCTTATGTTCCCTTCTTGCATTGGAAGGACACCGTCCCCCTCGTGCCCTCTGCACCGCTCGTCTGTGCGACCAGGTGTGCCTGGGAAGGGCTTTCACTCGGGTTGGTGGTCTCCTTGCTAGTCTGTAGTGCATGTAATCCAGTATTGATTTACAAAGCTTGGGATACAGATACACTCACGTAATTTTTTGGAGATAGTAAGATCTAGTAAAAATAAGAAAGCTCACCTGAAAAATGTCTTAGTCTTTGTCCACTTAAGTCCTCACCTGTTTGCAGCAAAATTGCAGAAATACCAGAAATAATCATTTGTCTTTTATCTGCAAAATGACTCATGTATTTAAATACCCAAAGCCTTTTTCCTCCTCCCCCTCTCTCTTTTTGCTTTAGTTCTTCTTGGGTAGTCTTCGGTTAACCTGAAGTGGGAAGTAATACAGAGTCTTTAAAACTTTTTGTTACATTTATTTATATAATTTTATACATTTATTTTCTGAAAGTTTTCATCTGAAAGTATTTTATAAACAGCTTATAATTGTTTTTATTCCTAATGATTAGTAAAATTTCTTCACCTGCGATAATTTTTCTTTACATACTGGTTTTCTGTCTTTATGTGATCTTTTTAGTGAGGACTGAGAAGGTATATTGTGCATAAATCTGTGAGCAAAGTAAATGACTTCTGCCAGAAGATCTAAGTCAGGCGGGCCTTGTCCACTCATCTACCTGCTGCAGGCCAAGGCCTGGCCCTGTCCGTCCGTCTGAAGGACGCCCAGCGGGCGCGCCCTGCACTGTGAGAGCGTGTGACCAACGGGCTGCTCACTCGCAGGCCTGTGGTTCTCTGCTCCCCTGCTGAACTGTGGGCTTATCGAGAGCTACTGGTTTGTTCCTACGTCTGTTTAGATCTCTTGTACATCTTAGTTGTAATTGCATAATTGAGTACACTGTTCTACAATTATATGACGTGTTCATGCAAAAGAGACTTGTAGTTTCTGTATAAACTAATCTGGGATGCTTTGGAAAGTCTAAAGATAGGTCACAAAAAGAAAATTGTCATCAAGTTAGGTACAGGAGAGAACTGTTCAAGTTTAGGGAGAAAAACCATAAAAATCCTAAAACAGTGTCCCACAGAAAGCTGACTTGCAACTTCTTTCAGGGACTCGCCTCATAGGCAGTGCTGTGGCCATCATCAGCATGGCAAGGGGTGAGAACCTGTTCGTGGCCTTGCAGGGAAAATAAAGTGTCAAAATTTTGTATGGGTGTTGGTTATCTATTACAGTTTTAACAAGGCATGCCAAAGCTTCATGGCTTAAAATAAAAACCATTTCTTATCTGTTATGATATTGAGTGGTTCTTCTGCTTCTTTTGGTGGTGGCTTGGGCTCACAGACAGCTGGGAGGTTTAAAATAGCCTCACCCACCAACCAGCAAGTAGGTGCTGGCTGTCAGCTGGAGCTCAGCAAGGCTTGGATTGGCTGGGTTCTCCTGCATGCAGCCCCTTCACGTAGTCTCTCCCGGCTGGGTTGGGCTTCAACGCCCACGGGTGGCCTCAGGGTGGTCGGACTTCTGACACGGTGGCCAGGTCCCTCTGGAGTACAGAGGTGGGCCTTCTTAAGGCTCAGGCCCAGCTGACCCAGAGTCACTTTTGCTACATTCATTGGTTAAAGCAGGTCGCAGGGTCATCCTATATTCAAGAGTAGGTGACTCTACAGTGGGTGCAAGTAGTGGGAAACCTGGTTCACAGAGGCTGCCACAGTGACTCCACCACAGACGTTTCAGCTTCTGTATCTGCATGGCTCATTTTTAATGCTTTGTATATATATATACACACATACAGTCGTCCCTCACTATATCGTGGTTCACTTATTGCGGCTTCACTGTGTCGTGGGTTTTTTAAAAAAAATGTATCTAATTCTGTATTGCGGGGTTTTTGCTATATTGCGGGATTTTGCATTATATAGGTATTTATATAATATTTATGATTTTAATTATTTTTGCCTAAAAATTTAAAACAATATAAAAATAAAATGTTAATTCAAACATATTAAAGGAATATTAAATCAAAATAAAATGCAGTACGTATTTCATCCGTGGATGACTACCATACTGTACACAATGGAAGTGCAGTACACCACTACTGCTGTGCAAGTTTGCCAACATGAGGTTGTACACGGCACACTGTTGGCTGATGGAATGGAAGGCGACCAATCACAGCACTGTGTTCTGTATCCTGGGTCCTGATTGGCTCAGTGACCGTAGTATCCGTCTGTTTGCTCTCCCGCACTGTGCCCATACGTTCAGCATCTCTCCTTGTCCACTTCACATCGACGTCTGATCACTGCACATAGTGTTGCTCTGAGGTATTGTGTTTTTGTGAAATTTTCGTAAAAGTTTGAATTTATTTCAAGCCCTAAGATGCCACCCAAACATTCTGCGCCTTCTAAGGCTTCTGGCAGTGAACCCAAGCGCCAGAGGAATATGCTTACTGTGAAAGAAAAGGTGGAACTTCTCGACATGTTAAAGGAAGGCAAAAGCTACGCGCTGTAGGCCGCCATTACGGGATCAACAAATCTACTGTTCACTACATAAAGAAAGACGAGAAGAATATTAGGTCTATCTATGGCAACAATGACTTTTAACAGGACTGCAGAGAGGGTGGTCACTTCCTGCAATAAGGCCATTGTGAGGATGGCGTCTGCATTGGACCTGTGGATAAATGACTGCAGGAAGAAGAATATCTCGCTGGATACCAACACCATCCAGACAAAGACCAAGAAACTTTATGATAGTTTTTGGGAAAGCACAGATGTTCATGACAGTGACGAGGATGAAGATGAGGACGATGACGCAGAAGCAGGACCGTCGAAGGCTTCTCCCCCAGACCAACCCCATTCAGTGCCAGCAAGGGCTGGTTTGACAAATTTTGGAGACACTTTGGACTCAAGAGCATTTCTCTGCATGGAGAAGCTGCCTCTGCGGATGTCCAGTCACAACTGTTGATGAATGAAGACCTGACGGAAATGACGAAGTCAGCTAGTGAAGAAGAGGATGAGGAACAAGATGAACTACGAGTTGGAGAAGAGGAGAAGGTTGGCCTAACACTCGATCGTCTTGCAACCATGGTCAGAATGGCCAAAGAACTTTAGCGAGTGGCTGAAGAATGGAACCCCCATATGCTTCGTTCGTTGCACTTTGTAAATACAATCAAGAGTGGCATGTCAGTTTATAAAAACTTTCTTGCCCGCAACTCCCCATAACTGTGTTCATCACTTGGACGAAGAGATCAGTTATGCCTATGCCTTTAGCAGAAATAGAAGTCACGGCCCAGGGCAAAGATACTGCACCACCTGATGAAGCGCCTGATGAAGTGGTGCCTTCAGAAGAGCTGTAATGCTCTTCTTGGCTGTGCAGTACATTCATCTCATCGTCATCACCTTCATCGCCATCAGTGCTGCACAGCTACATAATTCATGATCTTCATCATTCAAGTTGTAGTATACTTCACTGATGAGTACCCATATAGAATGTTATATGTTGTTAAAATTACATAGGTTTAAGAGTGTAGAAAGCTTTTAAGAGCATATGAAGTGTTTATGAGAGTGTGGGAAAGGTTAATAAGAGAGTGGGAAAGGTTTATAGGAGTGTGGGAAGGGTTTATAAAGCCTTGAAATATATATAAATAATAAAAATAAATATAGCGCCGCTAGTTCATGGATTTTCACCTATCGTGGGGGTCTCTGCAATGTAACTCCTGCGATAGGTGAGGGATCACTGTGTGTGTGTGTATATATATATATATATATATATATATATATATATATATATATACTTAAAATTAACTCACAAACCAGAAGTCCTAGTGACATTTGATAAGGTGGCTTCTAATAGATGAAAGTGTTTACAAGCAAGCTCATTATAATAATATGATTAAAACGTGTATTCTTAATAATATGCGTGGCAACATAGGGGTTTCGGCCCCTGTTGCTCTGATTCCACAACCATTACTCCTTACCCCACACCCACGGTGGCTGGTGGCACCTGGGGTTGCAGTATCACTTAACGCTGTTGTCAGAAATGATCAGTCTTTGATGCTTGTAGCGTTTAAAAAATCATGTTCCTCAGGTAGCAGAATATGCTTGTGTTGTAGTAGAGCTCAGACAGTGATTCAGCCTCACACAGCAAAGGTAAGTCGTTCACTTTGTGCACGAGTGTGTTCAGCAGGCAGTCGGTGGGCACAGGACCTGCACCAGGCGGTGGCGTAGTCCTGAGAGAGACAGCGACATGGGCTTCCAGTCTCTTTGGGGCAGTTTCTTGTTCATTTTCACTGGAAATGTTTTAAAAGAATATCTACATTTGTTAAAGAAAAAGATGAACTTCAGTAAAAAACAAAAACAAAAAAAGTCCAGAAAATAACAGGCTCACCGGGTAGGTGTGTACAGACCTTACTCCCTGAATCAGTGTGGGCGTTTGACAGTGACGGGGAGAAGCCTGGGGTTCAACAGCAGCTCCCTGGAGGTTGGCCGGTACACGCTGGGTTGAAGGCTGACCTGAAGGCCAGCTAACTTTCTGGTTAACTGTTTGGCTCTTACAGGACGGACCGACCTTGCAGCCTCAACGTTAGCTGAGTTCCCTTTCGTTTATATTGCAGGCCAGGCAAACTACACGAGTTCTTAAAGAAAGAAACCTAGAAACCGCACCCCTCTTCTGGCCTCTCTCTTTCCCATTTCCCACAGTGGCAGAAGTCTCCCTTTACTTACTGCTTAACAGAGAATAGGGGAATAGAGAGGTAGAAGGGGTATAGAGAATCTTACCCAGGTGAGTGCTGTATTTTACTTCGCAAGTAAATAAAATACTTTATTTCTAAGGACTTTGCTAAAAAACTTTTGATCAAGTTAATCTTTAAGGGCTTTTGCAAAACCACAGGTATTTTCAAACTGACCTAATCCAACTTCATTTTATAGATGAGCTATTTCAGCTCCCGTGTGGTTTACCTGCAGTGTCAGAGCAGAACTGTTTAACCCCAGCTAGAATTTTTGTCTTGTCACAACACAAAGTTTGATTTAGAAACTGCACCAAACCCTCTTGGGTTGAGTTCAAGACCTATTTTTCTTAGATTCTACACCAAGTGAATAGTACTTTAGCAAAGTTTTCTGTTAGAAGAGTGAAACATTGTTTTATCAGAAGTGTAGTGCCAGAAGGACCTTTCACATTTGTATGTTTTTAAACACAAGTAAGGCAAATGTTTCAGGGCGACTGATGTAGACCTTGTACTACTTTCCTCATCCAAAATAACTGGTCTCCATGGAAACATTCTGAACTACTCAACTGACCACATTAGTTCATTTCACATGAGCTAATACAAAATGAGGTTTTGGATGCTTTTGGTTAGTTAATTGAAATGAAGCAAATTCTTTTGAACTTATCAGTAATATTTATTTTTTTAGACTTTGTATGTAAAATTTTTTTTAAAGAAAAAAAGTATAAACTTTTGCTTGATTTTTTTCCCTCCCACCTCTCATTATGTATTTCTTCTTAGCTAAAGCCCCTAACCTAAGTTGTTTTTCTCTGGCTGTTTTCAACGTTTTTCTCTTCATCACTGGTTTTCAGCTATTTGATTATGATGTGCATAATCAAAAACTGGTAGTTTTCTTACAGTTCTTCTGCTTGGAGCTTGTTGAGCTTTTTGGATCTGTGAGCTTATGGTTTTCTTCAAATTGGGAAAATTTTCAGCCCTTAGATCTTCAAAGATTTTTTTTCTTGCCTTCCTTTCTTGATGTAAGCTGACGGATGTGAGTCTGTGAGACACAGTTTACTCTTGTGTTGTTCATTGCTGTGTTGCTTCCCAGGAGAATGGCGGCAACCTGCTTTTGCCTGCTCTGCGTGTCATGGCTCTCGATGCCGTGTGCTGCGCTTTCTCCTCTCAGCCCAGCTCCTGCCTGTCGGTTTAGACCCCTTCTGTGCTGTGTCTTCAGGTTCACTGGTGGTTTTTCCTTTTGTATCTAGTCTGTTTTTATGCCTATTTTTCATTTCAGGTATTTTTTTTTTAAGATTTTATTTATTTATTTTAGAGAGAGAGGAAGGGAGGGAGACAGAGAGAGAAACAGCAATTAGCAATGTATGGTTGCTTCTCACATGGCCCTCACTGGGGACCTGGCCCGCAACCCAGGCATGTGCCCTGACGGGGAATCGAACCGGGACCCTTTGGTTCCCAGCCCGTGCTCAATCCACTGAGCTACACCAGCCAGGACCAGCCAGGGCCATTTCAGGTATATTTTTTATCTCTATAGCTTCCACTTGAGTCATTCCTGGATATATTTCTATTGATTTTTCTGCTCATTTGGGTTATATCTTCCTGTTTGGTAATTTTTGATAGATGATCATACATTGTAAATTTTATTTTTGGGTGCTAGACTTTTAAATAATTCCTTTTAATAAGGTTGGACTTTGTTCTCACATGTAATTAAGTTACTAAGTTACTTAGATGGAATGTAAACTAGTATTTCTAATGAGTGAGAATACCACTGGGCTGAGTTAAAGAAATCCTAAGGAAGTATTAAATGTATAGCTTCATCTTCATGTAAGGCTTGTCCTAAGGTCCATTTTAAATATGAATTATAAGTGTAGTGGCTGGCAGCACCACATGGTACTTTTTCCTACCACCTGTCCTGTGTTGCATAATCAATAAGGAGGGATGAAGTGTATAATATTTTCTCTCATTTTAATATATTGTATATTATAGTATTCACCTTCACTTCCATGTGATTTTTTAAAAAATTTGTAGCAGATTTATTTAGTGCCTATTAAATATTTTTTTTAAAAAGGAAAGACCTAAAATTTTGTTTAAAAAATGTTTAAATTTGTGTATCATATTTATTGGGGTGGCGTTGGTTAATAACATTATGTAGGTTTTAGGTGTATAGTTAGTTCTACAGCACAGCGTCTGCATATTGTCCTGTGTGTTTACCACCCGTCAGGTCTCCTTCCATCACATGTGTCCCCACCTGGTGCCCTCATCTCCCTCCCGCTACCCCCTTTCCCTCTGCTCATCAACCATATTGTTGTATCTGTGAGGGTTGTTTTTCTGGTTTTTTTTTTTTTTTTTTTACTTTCTTCACCTTTTTTACCCAGTCCAGCCTGTTCTCTGTTATCTATGAGTCTGTTTCTGTTTTGTTAGTTTATTCTGTTCATCATATTCCGTACGTAGGTGAAATCATACCTTTTTATCTTTCTCTGACTGGCTTAACTTAGCATAGTGTTCTCTAGGTGCATCCATGCTGTTGCAAAGGATGAGATTCCCTTCTTTTTTATGGCTGTGTAATATTTCATTGTGTAAGTGTACTACAGCTTTTTTTTCTGCTCGTCTACTTATGGACATTTGAGCTGCTTCCACATCTTGGCTATTGTAAATACTGCAATGAACATAGGGGTGCATATATTCTTTCAAATTAGTGTTTCAGGTTTTTTAGGATATATTCCCAGAAGTGAAATTGCTGGGTCAAAAGACAGTTACAGTTTTAATTTTTTGAGGTATCTCCATACTGCTTTCCACAGAGGCTGCACCAATCTGTATTCCCACCAACAGTGCACTAGGGTTCCCTTTTCCACATCCTCACCAGCACTTGTTGTTTGTTGATTTACTTATGATGGCCATTCTGACAGGTGTGAGGTGATATCTCATTGTGGTTTTAATTCGCATTTCTCTGATTATTAGTGACATTGAGCATCTTTTCATATGTCTGTTGGCCACTGCGTGTCCTCTTTGGAGAAGTGTCTGTTCAGGTCCTTTGCCCATTTTTAATTGGATCTTTGTGTGTGTGTGCGTGCGCATGTGGAGTTGTATAAGTTCTTTATAAATTTTGGATATTAACCCCTTATTACATGTATCATTGGCAACTTTTTCCCCCATTCAGTGGGTTGTCTTTTCATTTTGTTGATGGCTTCCTTTGCTTTGCAAAAATTTTTCTGTTTGATGTAGTCCCATTTGTTTATTTTCTCTTTCGTTTCCCTTGCCTGAGGAGATATATCAGAAAAAATATTGCTCAAGAAATGTTTGAGATTTTACTGCCTGTGGTTTCTTCTAGGGTTTTATGCTTTTGAGTCTAACATTTAAGTCTTTATTCCATTTCGAGTGTATTCCATGCGATTCTTTATGTATGCTGTTAGGATAATAAAATAATTTGGAAATAACTTTGAACTCAGCAGTTGTTTCTTGTGTCTGTGTGATGCTATAAAGACTGAGATAGATGGCTTTTGTGTTGTAATAAATGCACATTTGAAACGAGACCTTCAGCTTCTACACAATTATTACAGGGGGTTATTTTTCTACTTTTAGTTGGAGAGTACAGCCAAAAGAATTTTTTCCACGTGTAGAGATATACTGGATTGGTCAAAAAGTTCGTTTGGTTTTTTTCCATAGGAAGGCTTTAGTAGCACTTAGTTGTCTTTAACTTCATTTGAAACAATTTTGTTAGATTGTGTTGGGACAGCTGTCATACCAGCCCGCGTTTAAAAAATTATCCAAATTGGTGAATTTTTGTGTAGCCTTTTTAATGTTGAAGATGTAAGAAAATATGCAACACTTTTGGCATATTGTGCTTTATTGTTTCAAGAAAGGTAAAAACACAACTGAAATGTAGAAAACCGTTTGTGCTGTGGATGGAGAAGGTGCTGCTACTGAAGTCTCAGAAGAGGTTTGCGAAGTTTCGTGCGGCAGATTTCTTGCTGAGTGATGCTCCACGGTTCAGTAAACCAGCTGGAGTTGAAAGCAATCAAATGGAGACATTGAGAACAATCGATGTTATACCACGTGGGAGATAGACAACTTACTCAGAATATCCAAATCAATAAAGTTATTGGTAAAAATGAAAAATGTGTCTTATTGTATAGAAAAAACATACGAACCTTTTAGCCAACCCAGTTATTTTGTCCACAGTTGGAGGACACTATGAAACAGATATATTTTTCTGTGTCCTCAAATTAAATTCTTCATAAAAGTTAACTAAATTTTTATTAAATGTGCTTTCTTAGACTCTTTTTGTCTGTTAAAGCATAAAGCTTGTCTCCATGTGGCCCGACCACATGTGACCATGTGGCCCAGGGAAATGCGTATCTCCCTGAAACACATCGTCCTGAGGCCAGGGCTGTTGGGGGCTTGCCACTAGGAGATGTGGCTCCTGGCGCAGACACTGCGGTCTCTCTTCAGGAGGCCCTCCCCCACGGCTACGGGCGTTTCTTTGCTTCCCGCGCCCACACACTGCTACTGCGGGCTAGCCTGTTTGATTTGGCAGCATTTTCCGCGTAGCCTTCATTTCCATTCTTTTGATTTTTTTTGAATCTTCACACCTGAATTTCCTGAAATACTTACAATGTTAACCCGAAAAATTCGAAATTAGTCTTCTTCTTAGTCTCAGAAAGTGGTTCGTGTGCAGGTGCGGCCCAGTAAGGTTGGGACGCCTTCTGCCTCTCGAGTTCGCACTCCTCCGCACGGCAAAGGGCTGTTCTGAACGAGGTTGCATTTGTTCTCGCACACCTGGCTCCGTGTTTCTGTCCCTCTGGTGTTCCCTGTTGTCTGGCCCTGAGGTATTTGATTGACTAAACGTTTGTGCTCTAGTTCCCCGGTGATTACCATTCTGATACATGAAATGTATTATTGTGGAAAATACCAAATGAATTTGAGCACTGTGCTGGAAACCATCAGAGATATACAAGCAATGAAGTAAATACAAAGTCCTTTCTTACCATTGAATGTTATCTTAAGGGGAAATTTGAGAAGAGTTATAACATTGAATTTGAAAGAATTTAGAAACTGTTAGAAATGTTAAAATGGTTTCCGGTCCTGTATCGTGCTGAACCCAACTGCAAACTTCCTTCTCAATTCCCAGCAGACGCTAAAGAACTTGCCTTCTCTTGGTGGCTGGTGGGCAAGTGCAGTGACTCCGACCTGGAGGGCGAGTGGCATTGATCACTTAGTGCTGCCTCCCTCTATTATCACTCCCTTCCTGAGCACGAGCTGTTGGATTTAATCTCTGGCATGGAATCTAAGTGTTTCTTGTCTTAACTCTATACATGGGCAATGTGGAGATTTTAAATATTTGGACCAAGGCCCGTGCAGCTAGTAACCTAGACTGGCAGGATTTGAACCTGAGTCACCCCTCACACCACAAAGCCTTTGCTGTTAATCGTTCCAGAACCTGTGCTAGGGATTGCCAACACAGGTGGAAGGGAAATCAATGACCATGGCATTGTGGCATGCCCTTTCATCAGCTGGATCAACTCTTTTGCAGCGCGTGTAGAAGCAGTGGATACAGGGAAGTTCAATGAGTCTGTAAATTACACTGTTTGTTGTGACTTGTGAGACTTCAATAATAAAATAGCCTAAGGGAGTAGGTGCATTTAAAACTTATTTCTACGTTTTCTCCTTGTTTGATTGGCTGTAGTTAGCTTTCAGGGTGTTTTACTTGTCTGTCCTGTGAATGTGCACATAGGTGCGAGCAGGCATACCAAGTCTCGAGAGCAGCCTTGTATAATTAAAAATCAGCTTTGCCTGGCTGGTGTAGCTCAGTGGATTGAGCGCGGGCTGGGAACCAGAGGGTCCCGGTTCGATTCCTGGTCAGGGCACATTCCTGGGTTGCGGGCCAGGTCCCCAGTGAAGGCCATGTGAGAGGCAACCACACATTGCTGTTTCTCTCCCTCTCTGTCTCCCTCCCTTCCCCTCTCTCTAAAATAAATAAATAAAATCTTAAAAAAAAAAAAAACATGTTTAAAAAAAAAATCAGCTTTGACCTGTCACAGGGATTCTTCCCAGATTTCAGTACTGGAAATTTGTATAATTCCGCAGCATTTTTATTTTTGAAAAAGAATTTATTTTCTGATGTTTTATTTGTCAGACCAATTCAATATAATGGTATCATACATTTTAGAGTGTTTTTTCCTCATGTTTTTGAAATAGATTTGATTTATATCAGGATATAAAGTGCCAGGAAAAAAACTGGATATGTCCTGGATATAGTTGGCAGGTTTATAAAATATGAAGTGGCTGTGGCTGGTGTGGCTCAGTGGATTGAGCACTGGTCTGCGAACCAGAAGGTTGCTGGTTCAATTCCCAGTCAGGGCACATGCCTGAGTTGTGGGTCAGGTCCCCAGTTGCAGGCATGTGAGAGGTAACCACACATTGATGTTCTTTTCTTTGTCCCCCCCTTCCTCTCTCTCTAAAAATAAATAAATAAAATCTTTTAAAAAATAAAATATAAAGTGTATTTTGTAAAGAATATTCAGACTGATGATAAACGTTTGAAAGGAACTTGGTGACTGATCGATTCCTTCCAGGTTGCTGTTCTGGAATTGTATGTATTCCCAGTTTATAACATTAGGTTTTACCTTGTTAGCTTTGCAATAGTAGAACTTCATCATTATCCGAGAAGTTGGCTGAGGACAAAGAATTGGCAGGAAGTGTTTGCAGAGAACAAAGTAATTCATTTTGAAGACGAAGACAAACTAATTTTTTTTTCCTTCACAGCATCCTTCCTCCCACCCCACCCCCACCCGCCTCAGCGCTGCAGTGTCGGTCAGAGAGCGTGGACAAGCCGACCTCTCTGTTTTGCTGCCCGGCTCTCGCAAGGTGTTCCTGTGCTTTCTGTCGCGTGTGCTTCAAAGAGAGGCACCCTGAAGTCCAGGGCAGGGCTCTGCCTGCGCGTGCACCCATTTAGCTTGTCCATAGCGAGTGCACGGTGCCTGCTTAGTTCTGCTTGCCGTGTGTCTTTTAGTTCTTGGCTCTTTTTCCCTTAGTCTGTAAATTTTTAGTGTTAAACTTCATTTATGTTACAAAGAAGCCTCCAAATGACAGACAGTGGGCATCACTGTGCCCATGGGTAAGAGCGGCTGCAGGCCGTCCTCACTTCCCTGCGTGGGAGAGGAGGTCTGGCGAGCTTCCACAGGCACAGAGGGGTGATGGCGCCAAGCGGGCGCAGCCATGCCGAGGCCTTAGGAAGAGTTCTGAAGAGAAATTCGCTCGTGACGTTCCTGAGTATTCCTTCTGATTCCTGTCCTTCACAGGCAAGAGTGCCCACGGCGGCTTTTGGCGTGCGCGAATTCCGAATCCGACGTGGAGGAGTTCTCGGATGAAGTGAACACAGAGAACCTCTATGGCACCTCTCCGCCCAGCACCCCTCGGCAGATGAAACGCCTGTCCGCCAAGCACCAGAGGAATGCTGCTGGGAGGCCTGCCGGCCGCGCCAGCCTGAAAGGTGAGCCTCGGGCTTGCAGAGAAGCCCCAGCGAGTGGGCGCTCGGGGCGCTTCCGGTCCGCAGTCTTTCCGTCCCAGCAGCCACTGACTGGGCCTTCTGCCCTAGCGTTAGGTGTTCCTTTTATTTTAATTCCATTTTAATGCTGCTTTTACACGTAAGTTTTTCATTTTTACCATTAGCTGTTTTATTAGTAAAGGAGAAAGTAAGTCTCCCGAGATAGAAAGGGTTCTCCCGAGTCATTGTTAAAGTTACTTGTATTCCTTTGAGTGCAGAGGAACGCAGAGGTTGCAGAAGAGGCCAAGGGTGGGTGAATCGACATACTCATCCCGGGTGGCTGCGGGTGTATGAGATAGGGGCCTTCTTTTTCCTTTCTTTCTCTTATTTTCAATTTCCATCTACCCACTGGAGCCTCCCACCCCTGCCCGGCAGGCTCCACACTGTTGTCTGCGGCTGCCTTTTTCCTTTGGGTCTCGTAGGCTGAAGTGTCTGGATTCTGACTCCCAGCCAGGACGAGTGCGGTGGGCTGCTTGGAGGGACAGCGCCAGCCTTTCTTCCCCAACAGTCCCTCGGTGGCTGGAGACCTCTGCTTTCTGCCTGTGATCCTGAGGCTGCCCTGGGAGTGCAGAGCCCTTTTTCTCTCAGCACAGTGCCTAAGAGGTGCACCGCGCCTCATAACCATGGGCAGCTGCTGAGCTCTGCTTTCCCCTGTGTGCAGGACCCCACGGCTCCGAGAAGCTGGGAGTGCTCTCTGTTTACCGTTCTTCCTCCTAGCACACCACAGCTGTTCTTGTCTGAGGTCAATGACCAGCTCATGCTGACCTGTCGCCTCCATGGACCCTACTTTTGGGCACGGAAACCCAGATTGCTGAAGCCTGTGGTATTAGAATTTCTCTGTCAGTTTCAGGAAACCTGTCCTAAAACGGATCGATTGATTGCATAACTTGGAATCCATCCATCTGTTGCTGCACAGGGCAGGGCTGCGAACTCTCCCCACCCCATGCCCCCCGCTGTCGTCAGGCCCAGCCCTGTTTCTCTCCCCTGCAGCCCACGCTCTTCCCCCTTCATCTAGCCTCCTCACCCACAGTCGTCCCCACGCTGCTCCCTCACAGTGGTGAGCTGGCGGGGTCACTCTGTGTCCCTGTTGTAACCGCTCCTTGAGGAAGGAGGAGGGCAAGAGAGGGGGGCTTTCTTGTGTCTGTCTGCTTGATTGGAATCTTGTCCAAGGCGGAATTCCTAAGTGAGCCTTGTCTTTCTTTCTCACTGCAGAGATGTTCTTTCACTTTCTTTTACAGTTTGATTTGCCATAGGATGTTAAACTTTGGCCTGCACTAACCTCGTTTGGAAATTAATAGCTTTCCATTGCAATTTCTCATCTTTAAAATCAGTCCTTACTCGTTTTCTCTAATAAATTTTTCCATTTGGTTGAGAAAGTGAAATTCCTCATCTCAGATAGTGTCACGGAAGCGGCATCGCAGTGAGTGCGTGTGTGCTCTGTGGTGGTGAAGCGAGAAGTGCCAGGAGATCCTCCGCCTTCCCTCCCCTTGTTGGCTCATGCTGGTCTGAGGTGGGGGGCAAGAGCACAGTGTGCCCCTTTTGTAGATTGAGAAACCGAGGCCAGGGGCTTTAAAGCAGCTTCTGTCAGGCTGGAAGGCTTGAGGCCGTGGCAGGACCGCGTGTGGAACTGGTACTCGATGTACACGTTTCCGAGCCCGCAGCAGGGGCTTGGATCCTCTGCACGCAGGACGGCAGCTGACTGGCCGCCCTTCTCTCATCGGGCAGAAAGCCGGTCACTATATACGTGTTGAGCTCCTCCTGTCCTTCTGGGCTGTGTCGGAGATAGAAGGAAGAGGGGAGGTTGTGTCTTTTCCTTCTCAACTTTTTCACTTGTTTATTTCATGAAATTACAGAATTGTTTTAGATCTGGAAGCGGTCTTAGAGACCACTTGCTCTATTCCTGCCATTTTCCAGGTGAAGAAGCAAATGTCCCCTAACCCTGGCTTGTAGCTATCTAAGACGTAGGGCACCAAAATCCTAGATAACTTTATTCTTTTTGCAAAAGGTGATGTGTTTATTGTAGGAATTTGAAAATACGGACGAAAAGGTGGACATTCTAGGGCTTGGCTGAGGAAGTCACATAGCAGCACTTGGGCTGCATTCTTCTGGCTCCACAGGGCCAGCCCCGATTCAGCGTGGCAGGGGACAAGCAGGCACAGCACCAGGAGGGGTGGCTCTTCGGTGATCTGAGCACCTGGCTCCTACCTGCTGGCTCCTATCCGCATGCAGGAGCTGTGGGTGTTCACTATGTGGTCAGCCACGCAGCCTTTAGGCCCTCCAGCCCCTCCCTCATAAGTGCAAGCGACTGAGAACCCCGGAAGGACTGCAAGGACAAGCAGGTAACTGGTGTGCATTGTTGTTTTTAGTGATGGCAGATGGCAGCTGTTGTATGAGCTGTTTATATGGACATGATTCTTTAAATATTTTTACTATTTATAAAAATTAAATCTGTAACATTAGCAACCACACTCTCTTCTTGTCTGCCTTTCTCTTTTTATGCTTTTCTCTGGCTTAAAATACCCTCTCACCCTCCTTATTACTCTTGGTTAAGCAGAATCCATTTTTCAAGGCCCTTGGTCAAGTCCGTGGTCTTACTCAGAGCCTTTGTAGGTCAGTTAGGCCACTGTGACCTGTCTTTCCTGGCACTCGGTATCTCATCCTTTCGTTGGTCAGCCCGTACTGCTCTGTGAGCAACTTTGTGTAAAGGAGGCATGATGGCACGGATGTGGTTAGGGTGCCTGTCCTGACACCTGTCTAACCACCTGTGTTCAGTGGTAATTCCCGTCGTGATGTTGTGGTGAGGGTCATGACAGTCTCTGTAAAAGCATGACCTTGAAAATGGGAGGACGGACTAAAACTGTTCCCCAAAGGTGTAGTCATTCTAGCCATGTTGAATCAGAGACACGGGGAGCAGGCCCAGGAATCTGAATTTCAGCAAGAGCCTGAGTGGTTTTTAATGTTCACTGAAATCGGACCACCTTGAATTAGCAGGTCTTGAAGCCCCCTCCGGTGCTGACGTTGGTGTCTAGTGCGTTGTCCCAGTGATCGTCTCCCCTCTAAAGGGGAGGCGCAGGCACGTGATTCCGCTTTCTCTTGTGAGAGCTCAGGGAAGGCCGGGGTGTGGGATTCGGCAACACAGATTCCACACGGTATGGGGGAACTGAAGAATCGCAAGGCCTTGATACAAGTACACTTTATCCATCTTCCAAAGAGCTGTGTCCGGGTGAGGATGGTGAAGTCAGTCGATTGTCTCATATCTGTTTAAACATGTGAAGCATATTGTTTGCCATTTGGTTGCCTTTGGTTTCATTACAAACATTATTTTTCTTTTCCTCTCCTCATTTGGTCGAATTATTGGTGGTTGGCCAAAGGAGAAAGTAACAACTCCGGGGGGGTTGCTTTCACTGCACTACCGAGGGGCACCGCTGGGGGACCAGATGTCCCGGTCAGTCTTACTGAAGCTCTAGGAACTGGTGTTGTAGTCTGTAATTAGAATTGTCGTAGAAAACATTCTGTATACTTTTCAGCCATTCTCCTTTTCAAAAGCTCTGTTTGTGTTTGACTTTTTTTTAATTACAGAGGAATTTAGTGTTAACAGAAAACGGAACGGACCTTGTCCGTTAGTATGCAGTGGGCTGTTACTTATTTCTTAAGAAAACGTCTAATAAAAGTTGCTCTCTCATGTCAGAGTGGATGAAGACAGAATGGAAAGTGCTGGGGAATTACTGTGTCCCAGCTTAGGGGTTCCCCCGACCCCTGATGCTTCTCAAATCTCCCTCACAGATGGTCCGGAGGGTGTGGAGGGACTACCTGGTCACCAGTCATTAGAAAATTCTCTTATTTTCCTCTCGCCATCCAAATGGAATCTCTGAAGAATGCTGATAACGCAGATGGGTGTTTTCTTTTTGCGTGGTCACTAAACTGGGGTTCAAATCTCTTCACACACACTGTAGATGCAAATATTAAACCATTGCTTTTTCTAAACATAAAACTTCAAAAGGTTGTGTAAGATACCATTTTTTGCTGAAGTAGGGTAGGCTTACCAAAATTTGTATATAACTGATAAAGTTTAGTTTTCTAGGCTTCCTAAAATATCTGTCTAGACATAAAAATGGGAGTGTGTGGAAGCACATACTAGTTAATGCGTTGTTCTAGGTTCTCTTTGCTTCTCTTTGATGTTCTTGTGTACTGTCTTCTTATTAAATGACGTCTTACAGACTCATCAGTAAGATGACTCTTAATCAATATCTCTAAATTTCTCTCCTGAGTTTAAGACGCATAAATCAGTTACGTACGTTGTACTGTAAGTGTGTCAAGTTCAGTGTATTAAAGACTGGAACCTTTATCTTTACCCCCAGCCTCACACGGTGACACCACGTGTACACCATTCCGTGTATACCATTCCATGTTTCACAGAGACACAGTGCATCTCAAACAATGAGATGTGTTGTAGTTGAATCTGGAAGCACTTGCTACTCTGCTTTCCAGGAACCATTGATGTGTATGTCCTATGTTAGTAAAGGTATAAAGAACGCTGTTAAAACAGCAAAAGGGAGGCAAAGGGCTGGCTTGGCAAGTTTTTTATGAATGAGGGCTGATAAAGCATTTCTAGCTAGAAACAGTACTGTTGTGAAGAAATTTCTTGAATGGACCATATAAAAAATTTTAAGACATTCAGCAGCAAAATAGATTAAAATTGCAGTTACAAAATACCATCATTTAAAAATATTCCTAATTTAATAGTTTCATATTAAAATAAACACAAATCCCTATAGACGGAATCCTTTTTGAGGAATCATAAAGGAAATTAAATATGTAATGAATCAAGTCGAAAGTGCTTTTAGGAATATTTGTATTAAAATTCTTATTTTACAACTAATTTAATTTAATGTGGGGTGGTAAACACACAATACAGTATGCAGATTACGTATTCTAGAATTGTAACCTGAAACATACAGTTTTATTAATCAATGTCACCCCAATAAACTCAGTGAAAAAACCTAATTGAACTGACTAGGAGGCAGGTTGGTCCTTAGCAAGCTGCCTTTGGCTCGTTGATTTTGAGTGCATGGGTCTGTAGCCCATATAAGTCTACACTGTTTCATTATGTCTTAAGGTATGCCATAATATGTAGTAAGAAGAAATGCTCACAGTTGATGACATAGTGTGTTCTTATACTTAGAATATTTGTTATTTATTGGAAGAACTCTTTTATACTTAATATTTAATTATATATTACTTCAATGTGTGTCTATATATGTGTATGAAAATGTGAATGAAATACATTAGTGAATGCTTCTAAAACTTAACTCATGTTACCATTCATTACAGCGCATATCTCATTTTAGAGGTGTACAGATATAACACACGTGTCCTAGAGTCAGTGAAACAGCGCGTGTGTGCAGGGTGGAGGGGAGAGTGGGGCAGTATTATGGGTCTGAGCACTGCCAGGCCAGGAAGGAGGAGGGGAGGCAGCCCCCCAGGGAGAGATGGGAAGATAGGCCTTCTCCAGTAGAGGGGGACTTCGAAATATGTGGGCTTCCTCTGGAGTGAGCAAAGCTTTGAGGCGTCAGTTTGGAAAGGAGTGATTAAGGGGGAGAAGAGAACCCCGAGACCATGGCATCTAGAAAGCAGCAGAACAAGGGACTTCAGGAAGGTGTAGGTGTTTAATTGTGTCAAAAGGGCCGCCCTGGCTGCTGTAGCTCATTGGATTGAGCGCGGACTGGGAACCAAAGGGTCCCAGATCGATTCCCAGTCAGGGCACATGCCTGGGTTGCAGGCCAGGTCCCCATTGAGGGCTATGTGAGGAGCAACCAAACATTGCTGTTTCTCTCCCTCTCAGTATCCCTCCCTTCCCCTCTCTCTAAAAATAAAATAAATCTTAAAAAAAAAAAGGGGGGGGGCAACAGGGCCCTGGCTGGTGTGGCTCGTGGATTGAGTGCTGGCCTGTGAACCGAAGGGTCATTGGTTCAATTCCCAGTCAGGGCACATGCCTGGGTTGTGGGTCAGGTCTCCAGTAGGGGGTGCTCAAGAGGCAACACATTAATGTTTCTCTCCTTCTCTTTCTCCCTCCCTTCCCCTCTGTAAAAATAAGTAAATGAAATCTTTTTTTAAAAAAAGGGCCAACAGGAAAGGATGTGTGTGTGCTTGTTTTCATTTCAAAGCTTGGGAATTAAAAGAATTTTTTATAATTGTTTGAAGGAATAGTGTGATGTTTACTTTCTTTGCATTAATTTTGAATGATATGTGCCAGGATAACAGACTAGGCATATTATGCTAAGTTAATTTATATTGTCTCCAATTTTCTTAATGTTAAGTGTAAAATGCTATTGTTCATTTGTTTGTGGCTGAGAAGAAACCAAGGAGAAGAATAAATTAAGGTGTACATTTTGCCTATCTTTTGTCTTTCGGTTTTCTATAAGTGCCTTAAGCATTCTTTCCTCAATCTACTTCATTTTACCAATGAGAAAAGTGACCCAGAAGATTTGTGATTTGCTCTAAGTGAATTCGTTTAGTTAAGGAAAAGGAAGGACTCAGAGGTGTTTTCTGAATCAGGTGTCTGCGAGATCTACTGCACAACTGGTCAAGCCCGCTCACAAGGCAGGTGGTGGTCCGTGCAGGCGCGATGGGCTGGGTGACTGCGCCTTGTGGTGTCGCGGTGTGAACAGCTGCGCTAGGCTAGTGGTGGCGAGTGTTAGGCTGGAGCAAGTATAATGCAGCAGGGAGAGTGGGGAAAATCTTAAAAATTTCGAGAGGAATGTTATATACATATTTACTTTTTAATTTTCAGCGTATGATATACTTTTTTCCTCCAGTAACAGCCTGAATATACAAGTGCATGTGATTGTCAGCTTTATTGAAAATATTGACAGTAGCTTCATATTTTTTGGTAACATACTGTTATGTTTATTTTTTAACAGAAAAAATGAATGCGTCAAGCCAGCCCCCACAGAAAGACACCGGAAAAGTTGGGGAGAACGTGGAGGAATACAGCTATAAGCAGGAGAAGAAGCTCCGAGCGGCCATCAGGACGACGGAGCGTGACCACAAGAAAAACGTGCAGTGCTCATTCATGTTGGACGCGGTGGGCGGGCCCCTGCCCAAGAAGCCCATCCCAGACGTGGACCTCAACAAGCCTTACCTCAGTCTCGGCTGCGGCCACGCCACGCTCCCAGTGTCCGTGCCCGTGCCCATCGCACGGGCCGCACGGCAGACTTCCAGGACCGACTGCCCGGCGGACCGCTTGAAGTTTTTTGAGACTTTACGACTTCTGCTGAAGCTTACCTCAGTCTCTAAGAAGAAGGACAGGGAGCAGAGAGGACAGGAGAGTACGTCCGCTTTCTGGTTTAACCGATCGAACGAGCTGATCTGGTTAGAGCTGCAAGCCTGGCACGCGGGGCGGACCATCAACGACCAGGACCTCTTTTTATACACAGCCCGCCAAGCCATACCAGACATTCTCAACGAGATCCTGACTTTCAAAGTGAACTATGGGAGCTACGCCTTTGTCAGAAATGGAGCCAGTTTCAATGGGACTCCGCTGGAAGGGCAGTGCAGAGCCCCTCCCGGAGCAAGGGCTGTGGGATACTCAACATATCACGAGCACCTCCAGCGCCAGAGGGTGTCCTTCGAGCAGGTCAAACGGATAATGCAGCTGTTGGAGTACATAGAAGCACTTTATCCATCGCTGCAGGCTCTTCAGAAGGACTACGAAAAATACGCTGCAAAGGACTTCCAGGACAGGGTGCAGGCACTCTGTCTGTGGTTAAACATCACAAAAGACTTAAATCAGAAGTTAAGGATTATGGGCACTGTTTTGGGCATCAAGAATCTATCAGACATTGGCTGGCCAGTGTTTGAAATCGCTTCCCCTAGGTCATCCAAAGGCAACGAGCCGGAAGATGAGGGTGACGACATCGACACCGACACCGACACCGACACCGAAGGAGACCTGAAAGAGCTGGAAGGTAGCGCAGATGAGAGTGGAGAAGAACAGGTCCCTGATCCAAGGGTCCCCGAGACCAGGCGGCCTGCTGACCACGCTGGCACTCTTCCGGCGCAGGGCTGTGCGTCTAAGAAGCTCGAGAGGGTTGCGTCGGAGGAGGACGCTGGTGGCTGGGGAGCAGCAGACTGCAGCCCGGAAGCAGGCTCTCGCAGACATTGTCTGACTTCCATTTATAGACCGTTTGTAGACAAAGCACTGAAGCAGATGGGCTTGAGGAAGCTCATTTTAAGACTCCACAAGCTGATGGACGGCTCCCTGCAAAGGGCACGGGTAGCCCTGCTAAAGAGTGACCGTCCAGCGGAGGTAGGTTTCTAGAAGTCATTGTGTGCTGTTGTCCTCAGTTCCATTGCTGCTTGTAAATGACAGTGTGTGTCGTGTTCATTATTACTTGCTTTCACAGCCTTGAGAGTTTTAGGGCATAAATTGTAGTTATTTTAAAGTGCACGTTTAAACATTTCTATCAAGTGTTGTGATAAATGGGGAAATGGATTTATGAAAACTGTACAAAATTTAGTGAAATAAGTATACGGTGGGGTGTGGAGGGAAGAAGTGGAGGTTGGAGAGGGATGGACTAGGTGTGGTGACCACAGCTGAGTGTGTCAGTAAAAAGTCAACAGGATGCTGAAATACTTTACCTGAATGTGGCATCCAGGGTCACGGGATACGGGGTTCTCCCTCTGTTCTTCGCAGTAGCTTGCTTCTTTTTTGAGAGCATGTCCGTTTTGAGTGCATCACCGGGTGTTAAGGAGATACGAGTTGTAGGGATGTGTGAGAATGATGGAAGGGAAAAGGCACACGCTGTTTGGGGAGGGTAGCGCTGGTGGTGGAGGTCTAAGGGAATTCTTCCTTGTTTTCAAAGACGTGTTCGGCTGCTGAAGGTTTTTGTGAAAGGAGCCTGCTTGTTAGAGGAAGTGGTTTGAAGTTGGGTTTTGTACACTTTCTATTTGACACTTAAGAAAGTTAATTTCAAGACTTCACAAGCTGAAGGACGGTTCCTTGCAAAAGGGCACCTGTAGGGATTCTCTGCTGCTGAGGGTGGCTCGGCTGAAGGGCCACACTGTTGGGGGTTGCCCTGGAGAGGGCGCGTGTGCGCAGCTTTTCCATAGCGAGTGTGCGTGGGCTCGCGGCTGAGAGCAGAAGGACTCGGACTGTGGAGCCCCTTCTACCTGTGTGAGGCTGCAGTTTTACATTTTAGTCACTATGTGCCTATGTCTATACTGTTAAGAAAAAAAACCCTTCAGTTTATTACACAGTCTGAAAAAATTATTTTTAAACTCATGGTCAGGTCATGAACCCCTAGGAGGACTGGTCAGGCAGTCATATAATACAGTAAGATGTTTGCGGAATAAGTCAACACTTTGTAGCTATAGAAGCCTAGTTTACTTTGAGTATTATTTCGATTAGAAATCTTAAATGTGAATCTGTACTGTGATTTTCTTTTGAACAGTATTTTAACTCTGAATGACATTTTTATGGACATCTTTTTTTAATAGCGAATGAGTTGTATCCCCTGTTAGTCCATGAGTAACTATTTTACAGTGAGGTTTTATTAGAGTGCAGATTTCACAATCAGCGGAGCAAACGTAGGTCTGTAATAGGGAGTTGTGGCATATCTCAGATGAGGAATCACTTACTTTGGTCTAGGTTTTTGGTTTGAGTGGTTCATCTCCAGTGAGGACACTTGGGCCAGACAGAGGTCATGCCGAGTGTTTATTATGAAGCACTGGTTTTGAAGTGACAGAGCAAAGAGGTCGGGCAGTCTTAGCGCAGCTCTGACCCCCCGGTTCTCCTGGGAGAGGGCAGTGGCGGGGGGTGAGGACTTGAGGCCTGGGGTAGGCGTGTGCAGGCTTCTTAAAGGTGCCTTGCCTGCTGTTGCCCATACCCTCCCCGCCCCCAGTCCCTTTGGGACAGTGACCCATTGCTGCTAATGAGGTACTTTGCACCCTTAGAGGTGTTGGAACGAGAGCAGCACTGAGAACGAGCACACTCATGTTGTTAGAACTTATGTTCAGAAACACAGTAGCAGGGAGCCCGTGGCTGTGGGCCTCCGTCAGAGGTGCGCTCTTTTGTCTGACCAAGTGCATGTGACTGAAAAGGTTTCACCTTTGTTGTAGACAAAAAGAAACCTGCAAATTCGAAGCTTAATATGTGTGTGCTAAAGAGTTTATTAAAATCATCTGTAGATGGTTTTCTTTAAAAAAAGAAAAAAAGTACACCTGGCTGGTGTGGCTCAGTGGATTGAGCACTGGCCTGTGAACCAAAGGGTCGCTGGTTCAATTCCCAGTCAGGGCACATGCCTGGGTTGTGGGCCAGGTCCCTCATGGAGAGGCACATGGATGTTTCTTTCTTCTTTCTCTCTCCCTTCCCCTCTCTCTAAAAATAAGTAAATATAATTTTTTATGAAAAAGTGAAGTACAGAACACCTGTTGTTTTAAATTTTGGTTTGTAAAATGTTGTGTTTGTCAAATAATGAAAGAGTAACTGAGAGCTAAAGTAGAAATTTTTCTGTATTGAAAGTTAATCCAGATTAATGAAAGATGAGGCTCTGAAATAAATATCTCCGTGGAAAAGCAAGACTCTGGTTGTATTCCCATTTCAGGAACACAGCTCTGGAAGGAGAGGTGTATATGCAGGAATACATGTGCACTCCCCCTCTGGGGTTATTTCGCTTCAGTCTCTTCACTGAGTGTGTTGGGGAAGGTTCTCCTCCCTGATGTGGCTCTTTCTCACCAGGTACCTTGGTAAAGGACTTAATCTTTCTGACCCCAAGTCTGTGCGTCTGTAAAGTGGTTATAATGCTGTCGTGCCTACCTCACAGGGTTGTTGTGAGGCTTAGAGAGACATTTGTGTAAACAGTGGAGTGCTGGAGAGGTCAGATGTAAACTGTTACTGTCAAGAGTCTTGTCTTGTCACATTTTTTCCCTTCCTCGAAGCTTTCTGTAGGTCAGTATGGGCTAGACTATTCTATATTTTTGTTTAAAATGTATTTTACCTTTTAATTACCGAATAATTGTGTATTTGAAGGGCATATTAAGCAGTGTATAACTTCTTAGGTTTGAGAATGACTTTATTGTCATTCTTAGTTGTTAGAAATGTTTTGACTGACCCGATTGTACTCAGTTTGTATCTTCTAGTCTGCGCTGTTTTTCTGGCTCATGGGATAATAATGATGAATATAATTGAAGGGCTTTTAGAAAATAAGAAATATGCTTATGATATTTGACTTTTTAATCTATATCTTTATATTCTTATTCCTTGTGATTAAGTTACTTGTAACTAGAGTTTAAATAACATATGATCTTATGTTTAATTCCCTTGGCTTGTAAGCTTGCTTTATAAAACATTTTTCCTCTAAAATTTTATTATTTCACAATTTTTAAATTGAAAAAAAATTGCAACTAATGATACTAAAAAATCTATTTGTAATTTGTCTTTATTAATATGAATATGATGCACAGCCCTAATGTTTTGTTCAAAATTAGGTAACTTTGTAGCTCCCCAGCTTCTGTACATCCATGTCCTCAGGACACGTTTCCGATGACATGTGTGGTCTCTGATTAACGGGTGGGCTCGTCTCCCAGGTTCACTTTGTAAAATAGTTGTTGGCATCTTGGAAATACCTATCGAGAGAAATTGCTGTAAGCGAGACTCTCAGGCCATCATCTACAGCTTACTTAAATACAAGTAACTGAACAAACAATGCGAGCCTGTTTTATTCCTGGTAGCAAGGGCGACATACTGATGCCAGAGGAAAAAATGAGAGCCCAGAGATAGACCAGGACTCGTTTCTCCTCCTTTTTGGGGCCCAGATCGACCCTCGTTCTCTTTCACCCCTACCCCTTTGTCTCCTGGTTTCCTTGTCCCATGGTATTGAGCACCCCAGGAGCACGGTGTCCCTGCTTCCCCGCTGTAGCTGGTGCCCCTCTAATCTAGGCGTGGTTGGCGTCGAGCTTTGGGAGTCAGTGTGTCCAGTAGCCATTTCACTGTAACCCGTGCTGGCATCCCAGCCTCCAAGTCCTGCTCCTTCCCTCCAGCGACTGCTTGCAGAGTGACCCTTCCTGACCTTTCTTCAAGGTCGGCAGCGGTCGGCTCAGCAGTGCAGGGGTTTCTGGGCACCCTTCCCAATAGTTATTGCAGCAAATGGTGGGTTTTGTTGTATTATTTACACGTTTTTATATTATTTACAATTTTAGTTTAAAAATTAAAGCAAGAGACCTTGTAAACATAGATAACAGATTTATCCTTGATGTTAAAACTGCCCCCATGCAATTGCAGTATTTTTTTTTTTTGAGTAAATGTGTAGTCTTGGAATAATTTTAGATTTTTTAGAAAACTGGCCAAGATAGTGCAGAGCTTCATATGCTCTTCATCCAGCTTCCTCTATAACTAAAATCTTATTTAGCTCGGGTACATTTGTCAAAATTAACATAGTAACATTGGTACAAAATCCTGTTAACTAAACTGCAGGCATTATTTGGGTTTCTGTTTTTCTACCCATGTGCCTTTTCCGCCCCATGATCTGGTCAAGGATGCCTTGTTGCATTTGGCCCACATGCCTCCCAGTCTCCTCTGATCCACAATAGTTCTGCCTTTTTTGGCTTTTTCCCCCCCACAGCCTGGGTGGCTTCTGCGATGTCTGTGAGTCTGATTCTGTCTGTCTTTCTCTCATGGTCAGACTGGGTGTCTGGGCCTGGGCATGAATGCCCTGGGTCAAAGTGCCCTCGTGGCACTACGCTGTCACCGGGGAGGTCGACCATGGCCCCTTGGTTAAGGTGATAGCTGCCAGGTCCCCCCACAAGTTCCCCACTTTCCCTTTCCACACTCCATTCTTGGGAAGCAAGTCCCCAACTCAGTTTCCACTCAAGGGGCGGGGAATCCGTCCCACCCCAGGGATGGGGAATATCTGCATGTATTATTTGTGATTCCTCTGTGTAGGAGACTCGCCTCTTCTCTCCCATTTAGCCCATATGAACTCACATTTGATTTTAGTCTGCGTTAACATCCAAGGAACTCTGGTGCCTCTTTTGGAGAATGGTGTTTAGAAATGAAGATGTGGGCATTGGCTCTGTTTGTTACTGTTGGGTGTTGTGGCTTCTAGGCCCTGCCAGAGACGGAGTGAGAGAAGACAGGCGTGTCTTCCAGCCCGTGTGCACACGCAGATCGATGTTGACTCTGCATCTCTCTGTTAAATGTACCCCGGGCTCATGCTGGTGCCCGTGGCTGCACCCAGCACCACGGGTTCCATCCCAGCCCCTCCCTTTGCTGTTTGTACCTGATCACCTGAGCTCCCGACCCTGCCGTTGGCGATGTGCACATTGGTGCGCCCCTCGTGGGCATGCAGGGTAGTTTCAGAATTGCTCCCCCACACCCCCGAGAGGACTAAGTTCGTCAGCTTAGGGCGTAATTCTGTTCTTTCTGTCTTGAGCCTTACGGAGCGCAGCTCTCCACTGTGGGTGAGGTTAGCCCCTTTCCCTTTACACTCTTCCCTGAGGTCGCATTGTGCATTCGTAGTGGGTTAGATTAATTTATCTCTGTCTCACTCTCTCCCGGGATCTCCCAGGGCCCCAGGGGATTCTAAGTGTGCAGACTGCAGAGTTCACTCTCAGTGTTGTGCAGTCTAGGGGTTTGTGCACTTAAAATGGTAAATACCCATGAAATGTTTGAGCCACAGATTGTGATATGGTTAATCTGTGCTCCTTCCTTTTTGATTTACCTTATGAAGTTTATATATTTTCAGAAGAAGAGAAAGATAAAATGAAAATTTACATTTTAATGTAATACACGAAAAAATTAACTGTCTGACTTTGCATGTTACCTCACATTCTAGGGGGAATTTTGGTAATTCTGTTAATTACTTTCTTTTGAACGAGAAATGATTATGTAATTATTGCCAAGTTTAGTGGCTAGTGATGTAGCATTTGTCTTTGGATCTAACAACAACTGTGCTAATTTTTTCTGCAAGCACAAGAATCCCCGAAGAGGTTGCCCTTAATGTGCAGAGTGGACATGCATGTATGACAACAACAGTTCCGTGCCAGACACAGTAGCTGAGTGATGTGGCATTTTTATTTCTCTCTTACAAATGAGGGGAGTAGGTGACTTTGCCTGAATCACAGGAGCTACAGCTTGTTGGAGGGAGTCACATTCAGGTGTTGGGGACCCCAGACTCTGTGCTATGTTGTAGGTGTCCAAACCCACAGGAACATTCACCAGGAGCTTTGACAGATACGCATATCCACCTGTTCTGGGGTGCAGGCAAATCCCAGTGTGCCGAGGTGGAGCAGGAGCGCTGGCATGTTTGGCCCACAGTGTGCTTTCTGCATAGCCAGACCAGCAGCGCTGAGGCTGCGAGTCAGCCCTCCAGGAGCAGCGCTCACCCACCCCCTCACAGTCAGTGTTCCTTCACACAGTGTTTGCCAGGGGGTTTGTATTCACGCCAGCATCACCTCTCCGATTCCACTAGTGAAGTTGCATGAGCTTTTTAGTGGAGGGAGGTGGCACGCTAGCACGCACACACTCGCTCATTTGCCTGAGGTTTTGTGTTTCCTAAAAGAAGCACACTTACGTGGGAGATTGGGAGCTGTGGTGCAGTTTGCAGCAGAGAACGAGGCCGCCACCACAGCAGCAGCAGCAGCGCCACTGCGAGCTCGCTGGGTGGAGGTCCAGGCCGGCGTCGCAGAGCGCTGGAGCAGGAAGTCAGCCCAGGACTGCTGTGTGCCGTGCTCCGAACCATGGCGCATGCTGCCTCGGGAAGCTCTGCTTTGCCCCACACGGAGCTTTACATAGTTTTGACTTAGGGGCAAGCATTTAAAGATGAGATTTCCCGTGGAAGTGTAGAAGTTCTGTTCTCTGCGACACACTGGGAGGCCTGTCTACACTGGGCCCCCATCGCCCACCTGGCAGCAGAGCCGTCACTGCTTCCTCTTCAGGGCCACCCTGCCTGGGCGCTCCCGGTCCGGGCATTTCGCTGGCCCCGTAGGCATTGCAGTTGGTGGTGTGACCCCCTAGTCCAGAGGCATAGGAGCTGACTTTTGAAGGATAACATAAAGTCTGATTTGATCTAGTTCTTCATTTTATAAAACAGTATGCTTGTTTTTGTTCTACTTGTTTTTTTTGGAGTAGGTGAAAAAGCAAAGTTACCATTTATCCTCTACCCCTGCTCAGAGTAGTCGTTGGTTTGTAGCTTCTAGACTTTTCTGTGCATATATACATATGTGTCTCTGTATGGAATGCAGATACTTTTTTTTCAAGAAAGCAAAATAGCGCTGTATTTGTTCTGTGACTGGTGGGTCGCATGTAGTCTCTGCTTTGGATCTGTCCATATCGAATGACAGCGAGAGGCAGCACACCTGTCGGTCGGTGCCGTTTCAAGTCAAAGGAAAGTTGTGAATTTCAAACTTGGATGGCTTCGGTTTCCTCAAGAAAAGGAGAAGACGAGGGCTTTGACTGGTTGGTCAGCACGATGGTGCCAGAGGCTTGAGAACAGTGGGGACGTTCCGGACCCCGTGCCCAGCGGGGGGGGGGGGGGGGGTACGACGGCGAGCGGCACCCGGGGCGCCGGGAGACATCGGCCAGCGGGCATCTGAGTGGGGCCAGCGGGTCAGCTTTAGGGACTTTCTTCTACTTCTCTGTCAGAGTCATTCAGTACCGCTGAGGAGAAGAAGTGAGCAAAAAAGTTGTTGGACCCACTGGTTTTTATATTACATAAGTGGTTACCTGGTTTTAAAGTCTCTTCTCAAATTTTAATAACTTTCTGGTTTTCTCTGTCTAGGGATAGTTGTGGATAATACTGTATATAACCTTAAAAATAAGTGTTCTCACCATTTTAATAAAAATATGATGAAAAAGATGTACTTGATTCTATTTCTACTATACCTTTTTGACAAATAATTACAATTTTAGTTTCAGTCCTCGTTACAGTTTTCTAATACTTCTAGAACTTTCTGGGTCTATACTGAAATGTTATTCTAAGGATTATTTTTTTCTTTACATTTTTGATTTTTATAGATTTGTCAGCCAACTTCAGAGAAAAATAGTTTATAACGACAACCTCGTGTATGCTCTTTTAACCTCTGGAATTTTTGTTCCAGTTTTCTGAATTCCCAGACCCCATGTGGGACTCCGATTATGTGCAGTTGTCCAGGTCGCCACCCCCTTCGGAGCAGAAGTGCAGCCCCGTGTCCTGGGAGGAGCTGACGTCCATGGACCTCCCCTCGTTCGAGCCCGCCTTCCGTGTCCTCTGCCGCGTCCTCCTGAACGTCATCCACGAGTGCCTGAAGCTGAGGCTGGAGCAGCGGCCTGCTGGGGAGCCTTCCCTGCTGAGCATCAAGCAGGTTGGTTTCAGAAGCTGTTTAAAACCATCTAGCAATTATTAGTGTGTCTGCAGGCTCATCATTTATTTTGAGGATTTTTTCCTAATTGTTGCGAAGTGAAAAAGGAGTGTGTGTGAGTGTTTTCAAGCAGCTCTTTGCAGGGGAACTGAAGACGTTCTTCGTGTGCAGTCCTCAGAGCTAGGAATGTGACTCGGCCTTCCTGTCACTCACATCCTTGTCCCAAGGCTGTGGAAGTGTGGCGGTGACGGGACCCTCTGTGTCCTGTTGGTATCAGTCTCCAAGATGGGAAACTTCAAGTTACTTACTTTAAGTTCTTTAAGTTTATTTTTTTCATTCTCTTTTAAGCTACATGGAAGCACATAAATGTCTCTCGAATGTTCTGAGGGCAGGTGTTTGGACCTGTGCTTGCGGCGTAGGCACTCGTGCAGCTTGAACAGAGCGGCGGCTTCTGCCGTCTTCATTGCTGCGGCTTTGCGGCTGGAAGCAGCTGTGTCCAGCAGAGTGGTGCTGAAGTGCGCGAGTGTTTACGCTTTGTGACGTTGCCATTACAAAAACATTGTTTTGTAATAATGTTATGTTGTTATAGCGATATATTAATATATAATTTATATATTAATACAATAAATAATATAGTAATAATATATAGTAATAATATTTTGTAAATAATTAGAAAATAATGTTTTTATGAAACACTTACACTGTACAAAATAAGGATTCCGGAGTGTGAAGAAGAGTTGTGTGTTTTGTACCCTGCTCGCGTCCACCCTGGAGACTGAAGTGTGAGGAGCATCTTGGCTGTGGAGGGCGGGATGGAGCACAGTGAGGGGTGCAGGCCCAGGAAGGACAGGTGTAGGGCGGGGCAGCAGGACCCGAGTTCGCACAGAGGTGCAGAGGAGGGTGGCGGCTAGCGGAAGTGGAAAACCTGTAACATTTTGGTGTATTTCCATTCATTTGTTTTATGAACGTATTATACATACTTTAAATTGTACACATACAAGTTTAAAAATAAAAAAATAGGTAGGTATGAGTTTTTAACCTTTAATATTTTTCAAAACAAGATTTTAAATGGGTGCCATAATGCTCTACTATCCCTATAAGTGCATCATAATTTATTTAGTACTCATTGTTTTTTTTTTTTTTAAGATTTTATTTATTTATTTTTAGAGAGATGGGAAGGGAGGGAGAAAGAGAGGGAGAGAAAGAGCAATGTATGGTTGCCTCTCACATGGCCCTCACTGGGGACCTGGCCCGCAACCCAGGCATGTGCCCTGACTGGGAATCGAACCGGGACCCTTTGGTTCCCAGACCGCGCTCAATCCACTGAGCTACACCAGCCAGGGCTAGTACTCATTGTTTTTAATGACAGTGTGATAACTATATCTAACATTTAGTCTGCATCTCTGATGATTTCCTGAGTATAAAAGATTCTAGAAAGTTTGTACCAGGTTAGTTTCCCAGTAGCAACCCTGAGGCTCTTTCGTGTCTTTGCTAATTTTTATTAAAACTACTGTGACCTTGAGCCCGTGCCCACAGCCCCTGCCGCCTGGGAGTGTGCTGGCCCCGTGCCCGCGCATTGTAAAGAAAAGGGCCTCCCGTCTCCTCCCCACCCCCGCCCTCCTTCCAGCGTCACCTTCTGGGCCCGCAGGGGTAGGAGGGTGGGGTTTACCCATCTTCTTGGGTCCTCACATCCCTGGGCTCCCATCTGATTTCACCAGACTAATCTTGAGTTGGTGTGTGTGTGATTATTACCGTTTAACAGTAAAAGCCACAAATCACAGTTGGTAAACTAGGCTAAATTATTATAAAGGCCACTATGTTCTGTGCTAAGTATATTTGAATCTTTATTATGATTAAAAATGACCAGTTTTAGGAGATTTTTCTCTTGTATACCTTGTCTTATAATGTAAACTAGTAGAAAAATACATTTTTTTTTTACAGGATTTATTTTCTATATAAATTTATTTGTGGGAGGGAAGTGTTAAGGGACTAAATGGTAATAGGGAACATACAATAAAAATAAATTAATTAAAAACAAATTTATGGGTAGGGAGGTATATTTTAGCAAATCAGTTTTTGCCTACATGATGTTTTCTCTGCATTCTTGCTGCAATACTAAATGCTTTATTTTTACTACTTGTTCTTATCCAGTTAAGACTGCTAAGGTATTTGTGTAAGAATCTGGAAAATATTTTAGGTTGTTCAGAGTCAAGGTCCGTTTTTCTGAGCGTTCTGAGGACTCAGGCGGGAACTGTCACAACCGCCACGTGCTCTGGGCAGGCTGTGTGACTGACAGAACTCGCGACTCTCCTGCAGCTGGTCCGCGAGTGCAAGGAGGTGCTGAAGGGCGGCCTCCTGATGAAGCAGTACTACCAGTTCATGCTGCACGGCGTCCGGGATGGCCTGGAGAAGGCCGACTGCAACATCGACGCCTTCGAGGAAGACCTGCAGGAAATGCTGATGGTGAGGACGGCGGGCGGGGTGTCCTCGTGGCCCGCTCAGCTGTGCGTGTGTGCATGTGCACGTGTGTGAGGCCTAACTTCAGCCGATTGTTCTGTGAGCTTGTTCCAGGTCATTGTTTAGTTGTGGGTCTGTGGAGGCGTGGCCCTGATGTGGAGTCATAGGCGGGTCCTCCTGCCGAGGCATCTGTCCCTGCTTCATGTGCACTGCCTGGGACACAGTGGGGCCTCGCACAGCTCTGGGGGGCCGGGGTGAGCACCGCGAAACCCAGTCTGAGACCTGGGCAAAAGCAGCGCTCCCCGCCGAGCAGCGAGTGCTCGGAGGGGGGGCTGTGCTGATGTGCGGGGGCGCTGTCTGGGAGCAGCTCAAAGTGAAGAAGCTGAATCTCAAAGACGACTCAAGAGTTCACTGAGGAACCTGGCCCATTCAGGGAATTGCGAATAATGTGCTTCAGCAGGAGCAGATTTATTAGTACTTATTTCCAAAAAGAGCTCCCCACGCTTCTCATATGAGTTCTACACACCTGTGCTTTCTGGCCTCCAGATGTTCACTCACGTTGTTTCTTCCTGCTCAGAATGCCCCTTCTCCTCATCTGCCCATGTACGACCTTCAAGTTTCACTTTTTTCTGGAAAGCTTAGTTGACAGTTTTAACCTTTAGTGTGCTTTAGCTAAACCTTCTCTGAACTCTCAGCAGCTGTAATTAGGACTGTACTACTTGGTACTTAATGATCTAGCACCTCTCTGTTCTCAGGTTCCCCTAATTAGACTGAAAGCTTTACAGGCCACGGGCTATGTCTGGAAGTTCTTTCACCTTCCGTAATGTCTGGTAGAGTGTTAACATACCATAAATATAGGTTGGACTCAATAGAGGGAGATGCAGCTGATGACACAGTGTGGCAGCTGGGTGAGCTAATTAAGGAAATGACCACACTGGTAGGTATGTGGTCTTTGGAATGCTTTTATCCTTGCTCGACACCTCACTGTCCGACCTCAGGATGGCTGAGCACATCTAGATACCACCCGACTTCCTGGGCTGGAAGGAAGGAGAAGGCAGAGGGGGAAGGATGCTCGCCAGCCGATTCCCGAACAGCGAGCGGCTGCCCCCAGGTGCCACTGGCCATACTAGGGCATGGCTCCTACCTGTGGCGCAGGTGGGCACCTGCACATCGACCTTTCAGCCTCTGTCACAGAAGACTGGAAAGAAGAGTGTGCCTAGGAAGGGGCTATCACATCTGGCATTGAAATTATTTCTAGTTATTTGGGAAAATATGTAAAAGACCAGAATGTCTGAAATGTGGCCATGTTTAAAAATACTAGATATTTCTTATGTCAGAGAAATATCATTGAAAATCACAGTCTTTATCATTGAGAATTTACTGTTAAAAGCAACAAGCAAACTGATTTTTCTCCGTGGATGAGTAAACCAGGGGTTTACAGTGAGAAAATAGGTTTTGCTTTCCAAAGGCCGCCCACCCCCTCCCTCCCGTGACCCCCGAGGCAACAAGGGGAGGGTCAGGCAGGCAGAGTCTGCCGTCCAGGCCCTGCAGGTCAGAGACCTGGTGCCCCTCGAGGCGGCTGGAGGCCAGGCTGAGTGAACTGCTGAAGTCTGCAGTTGTCAGAGCTAGAAATGCCTAGGGTTTAGTTCGTGCTTTACTGCTAATTATATGTGGAGGCACGGTTTTCTTTAGTTTCTCTCCATCGTTTTACAGAAGAGGAACTGGCAATTCTCAGTGCTTTTAAAACTGGGCCCCAGGGTGTAGTCGGAGGGTCCGTGCAGGGCAGGTTTGGGGAACTGGGGGGCCCCACACCGTGGTCTTCGGGTAGACAATCAGATTCTGTTTGCCACAGCACCCTTCTCTTGAGACTCACCAAAAACAGCCGAAGGAGCAAAGAGTAAAGAAAAATATTTCCTGTTTGGTAAAGAAGGAAATTGACTAAATATTCACCTCTCCTCACCAAAAAAGACTATTACCATTATTTGCTTTAAAGTTCAGACAGAAGTGAGGGTGAATATCTTCCGCTGCAGACGTGGGGGCCATCCGGTGATTGAATCGAGTTGACATTGTCAGGGGTGTGGACAGTCGGGAGAGAAGCAGGGGCTGTCCCTGTGGGGGTCCTGTTGTAGGTGGCACATCTGCAAGACAGAAGGAGCCCAGGTAAGGACAGTTGTGTGCCGCTCACCTCGCTGGCCAGACAGGTGTGACGTAGAGGTCTGCTCCGCACTGCGCCGTCCTTCAGACTTGCAGGCTGAGGGCGCAGGCATGCGGGCCCACGGGGATAACTCGGGGAGCGTTCGTTTGAGGCAGCAAGTCCGCGTGGAAGCTGTGGACGGCTTAGCTCATCGGCCTGGCCCTGGCCTTGGAAATAACCAAGACAGGAAGCCTAACATCCGATGTAGGGTCATGTGATCGACGGAATTTGAGGAACCACGGGGAAAGAATTGAAAAGGAATAAAAACGTGAGAACGCTGGACGAGATGCCGTATCTATGGAAGACACACAAGGGAGACCTCAGACTCGTACAGCTGGTGTTCCTCGAGGAGGAGGAAGGGCAGGCAGAGGAGTGGAGGAGAGTCCATTTTGTTCTGCAGGTGTCGTGGGTGTTGCACTGTGTGTGTCTGCTGTTTAGGCCAGGCAGGCACGTGCCAGGAATGATGGGAAACTGGTGGCTAAATACTCATAATAACGCAGCATTGCGACGGTGAACGCTACCACCGAGGAGAGGCGCAGGCCCTGGGTGGCCCCGACAGCGCAGTTGGAGCTCCGGGGCAGGCTGGGAGAGGCCTCCCCGCGGTAGGGGCACCGGCCTGCGCCTGCAGGCCGGCGTGTGTGAGAGCCCAGCTTCTTTGCGCCCTTGACGGCTCAGGCACAGCGATGCCAGTGGCTTAGGTAACGGAGTTATTACATGCTGTATGTGATAGGTTATTTTTAAAAAGCGTGTAAACTAGAAGGGGATGCACTGAAGTCCTAACTCGCAGCCCCTGAGGAGGGAGGAGAGAGGTGAAGAGACAAAGGAGATATTAACTTTGTGATGCATCATTTCTTTTGGAAAAAACACCCTCTGTGATAGGACAGAATGCTGGCGTTTGTTCGTCCTGACTGATATGTGTCAGAGAGAGTGTTTCCGAGCCTCAGACACTTGAACTGAAAGAAGAGCGATGGAGGGAACCCCCCACAGGGAAGGCCACCAGTGTGGTCTCCCAGGTGGCAGGCAGCGCAAGGCAGCAGGTTCCCCAGGAAGCATCACGGAAAAGTCTGGAGGGGGCAGGGCGTTCCCTTGTTGTGTTTTCATGGCCTGTCTAGAGCAGCCGTGGGAGTAGCAGTGGGAGGCACCAGGAAGCCGACCTCTGTGTGTAGTAAGGCAGAGGCCCTGGCCGGGCTGTGGCCAGAAGTGTGGCCCCGGCCGGAGCACTCGGGAAGTGACAGGGAGCCGCAGCCTGGGATCTATTCTCTCCCATGTCCATGGGATGAGAGCCGGGTAGCCCCACAACTGCAGGTTCCGTACACACAGACGTGCGTGTCATGGGCCCAGGGCTGGGGACCGAGGGCATGCAGCCCGGATGGAGGAGGGCCCGGAAGCATCCAGAGATTCAACAGGAGACTGTATTCTTGGAGTGAAAACGAAACTTGGAATTTGCCCACAAAAACTGTTACTGGTCTCAGAGAACATTCCTGCCATTGAACCCGAGGACGTAACCTGATGACATGCTGAAGTCCAAGGCCTGGGAAAAAGCCCTGGAAACGTCTCAGCGGAGACCGCAACCACCTTCAGGGTGTGTGGGGCATGGTGACAGGGGACTAGGCCACTCAGGTTTCTTCACGCCAACGTCGCAGCATGAGAAGGTGGTGCAGCCGCGCCTGCAAGTGTCAAGTGCCGAGGGAGGGAGCTTGTGCGTAACTCACACCCTCTGCAGCTAGCCTCGCCCTTCGGCAGGAGAACCTGCCGATGGCGTTTCATAGCATAGCAGTCGTGAACCCCTGGTGAGGAAAACTGCTTGATGGTAACACCCCACGAAGCAGCAGATAAATCAAAAGAGGAATTTAGGAGTGGGAAAGCTGTGATAGGACCTGTGGTGGCCATAAACCCCACTTCAGAAAAGCTGGGCATTTTGGTTATAGCTCATAATTTGTGTCGTAAACCTTGAAAAATTGTATCACAGCAGTGGTGCAAAATGTGCTCATTTCCTCTCAACACATCAGCTGCTGTCTAAAGTCAGAGTGATTGGACAGGCCCCTAAAGGAGCAGTGACGTTTGCAGTGTGTTACTGGTGCCTTTTCTGGGGGCTCTTATTTTGATTTCTAAAACGCTTGATTTACTTTTCCATACATTGTGAGCATTTTAGGTATTTTCTCAGTGATTTGAAGGGATTGTGAAGAATGTGCGAAGTTGCTGAGGAGGTGAGCTGCATGATTTGAGAGAAGTCCTCTCTCAGACTCCGGCTCACGGCGTGCCGTGTGCCTGGGCCCCCTCCTGTCCTGCCCTGCTGCCCAATGGTATCTGGATTAACCGAGGTGAGCCCTGGGAGTCGCTGAAGTCTGTTCTCAAATCTTTCCCTGTATGTTTTTGTATTTTAAGGTGTATTTTGATTACATGAGAAGCTGGATCCAAATGCTACAGCAGTTACCTCAAGCATCCCATAGTTTAAAAAATCTGTTAGAAAAAGAATGGAATTTCACCAAAGAAATAACCCATTACATCCGCGGAGGAGAGGCCCAAGCTGGAACGCTTTTCTGGTAGGCGCCCTGGGGCCCCGGGGTCTCTGTCTGCCTCCCTCCTTCCTGCCCCCAGCTCTCTCCTGTGTGTGTTTGAGGTTGAATTCCTTGAAAACAGACACATCTCTTTGTTCACATCTGTAGGTGCCCCTCGCCCATGTTCGGTATCAACCAGGGGTGTTTGCCCCCTTCCCCTGGGGACGCCAGGCAATGTCTGGAAGCAGTTCTGAGTGCGACAGCTGGGAGGGACTGCTGACACCTAGTGAGTGGGGGCAGGGACGCGGCCCAGTGTCCTGCAGTGCACAGGACTCCCCAGGTCAGAGGGTCACCCTGCCATAGAGTGAGCCCTCTCGCATGCACAGGCGGGGCGGGACCCCCGGAGGGCCTGTGCACATCCAGCCTCCTGGGGTGCGCGGGACGAGGAGGGTGCGTTTCCATTGTGCTGCTGTGGCGGTGCGGCACTCACGACAGAGTCTCTGTGAGCTGGTGTGTGGGGGGCAGAAGATTAGACGTGGGAACAGGGAAACCGTACAGGGCAGTGTGCTCCCTGGCCTGTCTGCTCTAGAAAGTGAGCGTCTCTTCTGGAGCTCAAGCAGCTGATACTGAATTCAGGTGCATGTCAGGGGTCTTCACTGGGGGCCCCTCCTCCACGCCCTGAGGACCAGCCCCTGCATTGTATTCCTTCTGTCTCCTTCCCCTTCCCCCGAGGGCTGGGCACCCTGCTCCTTTTCTGGCGCGCCCCCCCCCCTGCATTCTAGAGGACTTCAGCTTTCAGAGGAGCCGTCTGGTCTTCCAGCTTTAAGGGAGCGAGCCGCGGTTCTCAGCCCACCCATGTCCTCTCAGTCTCGCTTCATGCTCCTGCCCTAACCCCCAGTTATTTTCTTGTCGTCATTGTCGCCAGTCTGAGTGAGCGGGAACTCCTGCAGCCGGGTCCCCTCTGATTGTCCTGCTTTCCCCTGTCGCCAGCCTTTTTAAGAGCACGGCCACTGCTGTTTTCAGTGTCTGTCCCATGCTCACCTCCTCATAATTCTGCTTTGCCTGTGTTTTTTCTGCTTACACTGCCTGTTTCCAGGCTGCCAAGCTTAGTTGAAGAAAATTTTTAAAAGGCGAGACTATCTGTCTGTTTCACTGCCAGTTCTAACTGCGCCATGTGGTCCCCTGGCCCCTCCCTCCCCTGCTGGTCTCTGCGGTTCTTCCACTTTGCAGCCTGTGCAGCGCAGCCTCTGGCCTTCTCTCCTCACTGTGTGTCCTCAGCGGCTCCCGGGCGCTTCCTTTCCCTGCCTCGGGGCTGCCTGGTGCTGTCAGGGTCGGTTCCCAGGTGCTGTTGTGCCAGCGCAGCGTCCACTTCACGTGCTGGGTCTCCCAGGTTCCGTGGTGGCGGGCTCAGCCCCGATTCTCTCCGTGTCTTACACACCACCTCTCCTCCACCTGGCCGTCCCTCTGGAGAGACCAGAGCCCGACCTCCGCTCGCCACCCCACGTTTCTGCTCCACCCAGGCTGCTGTTGGTTACGTGCGTCCGGCCCCAGCGCTCCAGCCTCTGCTTCCACCCTTCGTCCCCGGTAGTTCCACCACCGCAGCCAGAGGGGCCTTGTTGCAGTGCCCGTCGTCGGTCTGCTCTCTCCTCTGCTCTCCTTACGCGATGGCTCCCGCGCATGGCCCGTCAGGCCCGCACAGGCTCACTTCTCATCTGACCTTGTCTGCGTGCCCGTGCTTCCTGCGCAGCCACAGCGGCTTCCTGCCTGGCTCTCGGGCGCGCATGCTCCCTGCACCCCCTCAGGCTCTTGGCCCTTGCTGTCCCTTTGCCGGGATGCCCCCAGCTCTCTCCATGGCTCCTCGCTCTGCTTCCTTTACATACATCTTTGCCCACATGTTACCTCCTCCAGATTTAAAATGGAAAGTTCTACCTGCAAGTGCTTCTTAGCTTTCTTTCCTATTGTATTTCTCTCCATATGATGCTTGTCTGAAATACTATGTAGTTTTGCCCGGCTGGTGTAGCTCAGTGGATTGAGCGTGGCCTGGGAACCAGGGGGTCCCGGTTCGATTCCCAGTCGGGGCACATGCCTTGGTTGCGGGCCAGGTCCCCAATGAAATACTGTGTAGTTTTTTTAATTTATTCTTTGTATTCTCTGTTTGTTGGAGGGGTTTTATCTGTTTTGTCCCTGCTGCCGAGTACATTACAGATACTCAGTATTTGTTGAGTAAACCCTTCCTGCATCCCTGTATACTGCTGTTCGTTTCCAAATGCACATTTCTCATTGGATGCTTTCCCAGTCAGTAGTTTTTGAGTCCCGCCCTCTGCCTTCCAGGTGCAGGTTGGAGTGTCTGCGTGATGTGCCAAGCCTCCCCCACCCCCGTGGCCTCCTGCACCTTCACGCCCGGTGCCCCTGCCCTGCCCCGCCCCCCTCCAACGTGGCATACCTCCATGCCCTTTGATTGGGACCCTTGCTCTTCCGGGGGTCCTCTCCCCCGTTCCCAGTCTGTTCCCACTGTTGCTGCGCTGGTTCTAACTCCTCGTCACCCCCGGCCCACTGAACCTCACCTTCTGCCGGGTTGGTCTTTCTCCCCGGACGGCCCCCCACCCCTGACGGGCTGGTGCTGGCTGCGGACCCAGGGCCTGCTTGCTCTGCTGGACGGGGAGCCTCTCCCCTTGAGCATCGCAGTGGGCGTGTGGCCGCTGAACTCCCACTGCACTCAGACTTGTTTCTTGCACTCACCTTTACATTTTAACCTGGCATTTAAATTTCCTGCTCAGTGAGAGCCATCAGCTATAGATAGTATTTCATGTTCATTGACCATGAAATGCTCATTGTGAGGGAAATTTTTAAAAACAGTTACATGTAAGGAGTTCACTTTGTTGGGTTATGTTATCATTTAGTTCATTAAACTTTTAAAAAATCACGTCAGCCCTGGCTGGTGTGGCTCGGTCGGAGTGTCACCCCATAAAT
>PVJI01011944.1:0-53863 GCA_004026765.1 Micronycteris hirsuta | reverse complement strand
AAGAACTGCAACATAATGAGATAAATGCTATCACCAAAGTATATACAGTCACACCCTGGTACTCCTCAGCTTCCGAACTCGTCAAACCCTGTACTTGTGGCATGCTGACAAGAAAAAAATGTTTCAGCACTCAGTACTTGCTTGCCGCTCAACGCTCCTCTCCAGCGATGGAACAGAGGTCGATGGGTCACTCTCATGATAGCTCATGAACAGTTCGTTACTTGTAGGTTTTAGCACTCTTCAAGAGTTCCAGAATGAATTAATGACGAGTACCGAGGCATGAATACTGAGGTACCACTGTATAGAGTCCAATAGAAGCACAAGTTGGAATACTAAGTCTAAGATGAGCCAGGGTTATGGCAGACAAGCAGTGGTGGTAAAAAAAAAGCAGCAGTCAGTTAAGAAAGCAATAGTGAGGAGGTGGAAGAGTGTTCTGGAGAAGGGAAGAATATAGAAATGCACAGAGACCTATGAGAATACAGCCTATCTTTGGGTACTATAAGTGTGCTTAATCTTAAATTATGTATTGAGGTAGTACGATGCAAAGATAAAACTAGAGAAGTAGGCAGCAGCCAGGTCTCAAAGGAGTCTGCATGCTTAAGCAATGTGTTTCCTCTCAAGGCAGAAGCTACTGAATCATTTTAAAGATAGGAGCGTTTCAGAAAATCTCATAGGATCACAGATGAGAAGACAAGTTAAAGGAAGCAAGCCCAAAGGTAGGAAGACCAGTCAGGGGTTACTGCATTTATCTAAGAGTCAGGGGCACAGCTGAAAAATACTTGGGAGGTAAATCACAAAACTTTGTGCCCTGGCTGGTGTAGCTCAGTGGATTGAGCATGGACTGGGAACCCAAAGGGTCCCGGTTCAATTCCCAGTCAGGGCACATGCCTGGGTTACAGGCCAGGCCCCCAGTGAGGGCCATGTGAGAGGCAACCATACATTGCTGTTTCTCTCCCTCTCTTTCTACCTCCCTTCCCCTCTCTCTAAAAGTAAATAAATAAAATCTTAAAAAAAAAAAACAACAACTTTGTAATAATATAGCAACTCTGGCTACCTTGTGAATGTGTTTTTAAAGAAGCAACAAACAAAAACTATAAGAGAAAATCAACTTCTTCTATTAGATAAGTGGTTACTTTAAATATACTTTATAAAACAGATTCTCAGGGAATACTTAAACCGAAGTTGGATGACCATGTGTCAGGGGTTTAATTAAAAATGTATTTCACAGCCCTGACCAGTGTGGCTCAGTTGGTTGGGCATCACCCCATAGGATGAAAGGTCTCTGGTTTGATTTCCAGTCAGAGCACATGCCTAGGTTGCAGTTTGGTACCCAGTAGGGGTGTGTACGGGAGGCAACTGATCAATGTTTTCCTCATACATTAATGTTTCTCTCCCTCTCATTCTCCCTCCCTCCCTTCCCCTCTTTCTTAAAAAAAGAAAATGATTTTCACAGTAGATGACTTCTGAAGTCCCTTCAAACTCAAGATTCTAAAAGAAAAGCCATAACAAGTATATTATATTTACTAAGTATTTCAAGTATAGATCTCTACAGCTATTTAATGGGATTGAATCAGAGTAATTCCAAATATTGCTCTGATACTACTAATAATTTTCTCAGTACTTAAAACCCTAACATATCCATATTTTCAACTGCTTAAGTAATATAAAGAGCATACTTTTTAAACTTTAAAATGATGAAATTAACTACTGTCATAAATTCCTTAAAAATTCACAGCAAGTAATATTCAAAATTGGTTACAGAACTGAATGACATCTCAAACAGAAAAACAATTACTTCTACTTCACTGTCACAAAGCCATATATATAGCTAGCTCTGGGGAAAAATTATTTCATTTGGCTGAAGTAGGAAAATGCCCTGCAGCATGCAGAAGAGCTAGGCCATCATTCCAGATCTCTAAATAGCTTCCTCTTCCCATTAGTTAAAGAGGACTGACACCATGTCACAAGCTCTTACAGAGATTCTTTGATTCAAGGAGCTACTCAATGAAATCCAGGATTCATCTCTGAATACAGTGAACCTCAGTCAGTGAACAGACTCCAAAATTATAAGGCAGAGTCAGTAAACTGGCATGAAGACATCAACTCTTTACTTTCAGATTCTAGGTCCAAAATGGCAAATCTAGTCATAATCAATACTTACTCTTAATTAACACTTTAGGTGAAAACAAAATTCTACCATAAGTCTCCTAGAACAAAATTATGCCATATTTGAAAGCAGGAATATAAGACTGGTGGAGCAAAAATGTATTTAATGTACAAGTATATAAACAGATTTCTGCTTCTAGCCAAGCTGAAATAACAGAAACCAAATTCACCCTCCTGCCTGAAACAACTGGGGGAAAAAAAAAGACAAAATATTGGAAGGATTTTTTCAAGACAATGGACATCAGACAACAAAGAACAATAGATTTCTGAAAAACGAGAAACACACAAGATGGGACTTACAAGTGCCCTAGTTTACTGCCTTGAAGGAATTTCTAGGCCATGGAACAAGGATGGGGAACCCAGGCAGAGCGCAATGGTCTTCCTGAGTTGAGGAGACATAACTTAGTCTGGAGACAGGAAGGTGATTGTCACATACAAGGTGGAGTACTAAAAGAGGAGAGAGCCACATAGATAGATCCGGAGATCTACAGAGGTATTCTTTAAGTTTTCAACTGAGCACTTATCAGTACATGTGCGAGAAACTACCCAAGGCAGGGAAAGAACCAATGAAAAGGACTGGAGGGAACACCACCTAGAATTCACAGAAGTCCAGGAATAGCTCCTGTTACCACCAGCTAGAGTATTAAGAAGGGCTTTACTTCTATAGTGCAACAGTGGTACTGCCTAATACAACTTGAAAGCAAAATCTGAAAAGATCGAACTGTTCCCAAGTTAACTGCACCCCAGAACAAAGCTCTAGAATTTTTAATGGAATACAAAAATATCTAGCACCCAACAAGGTAAAAAATTGCAAATGCCTAGCATCCAATCAAAAATTATCAGGCATGCAAAAGCAAGTAAACACAATCCATGAGATAAAAATATCAATCAAAATGTACCCAGAAATGCCACAGATTTAATTGTAGACCTAGACTGAATTCTACAATGTTCAAAAAGCCAGAGAAAAGACAGCATGAGAGATATATAAGTGAAAGATATAAAAAAAGACTGCATTTCTAGAGATAAAAGCATGTCTGAAATTTAAAAAAAAATGCTGGATAAGATTAACAGAAGATTACACATTACAGAAAAAAAGATTAATGAACTTGGAGACATAGCAAGATTAGCCAAATGAAAGACAGAAGACTAAAAAACCTGAACAGAACAGCAGTGAACAGAACATCAAGCAGCCTGATACACGAGTACTAAATGTAACTGGATTTCCAAAAAGGGGAAAGGGGGGCAAAAAATAGATAAACTGCATGCGTGTGTAAATAATGGCCAGATTTTGATAAAAACTACAAACCCACAGATCCAAGAAACTCGATGAACTCAAAGCACAAGAAACATAAAGAAAAGTAAAGTTTCATTTACAAAAGATTTTTTACAAATTCTATAACCAAATATAGTCTAGATATTACTTAGACAAAAGGCTAACTTTTAGGTTCATTTACTGGGTACAATTTCAACTGACAATTTGATAGAGTACACTGAGTCAAACATTATATTAAGTAAAGTGTTTAACAGAAGTCTTAATGATTTCAAAATAAGCAAAATATAGCTTTTAAAACAATGTATATGTTGTTACCCGATTGGGTAACAAATTTGTGTTGATTTTACTTCAGCAAATTATTTTTTAAAAGCTAAAGCATACTTCTTTTTTTCTTAATTTTCTTTTTCTTTACTTAATAAAAGGTCATTCAGAACAGAATTAGGACACTGAAAAAACTTTTAAAGAAACTGAGAGGTGGAACTGAAAACAGAAGCAGATTTGAGGTTCTACCCCCAAAAACAACCTGGCAACCACTATTTTGAAACACCATTACATTCAAAATGCACATATATGTTTTTAAGTATAAACTGTACTCAAAGTGGAAACAAGCTAAAGTGTTTTTAGCACCTCGGCTAACTGTTCAGAACTCAAAAAAAAACTAAATATTTTTTGGAAAAAGAATCATTCAAATAAAAAACATTAAAGTGGAAAACTAAAGTAATGTATTTTCCTATTTTTGTAAACACACCTATGTTTTTAGAGGTCAGTATACAAATCCAAAATTCTTGCTTGTCTTAAAAACAAGCAAGAAAAAAGACAGGGAAACAAGTTCTGAGTATCTACTGTAATGGCTACCCTTCCTGTCATGTGTGTTCCCTAAAATAGAACTCAATTTAATTAGTCTACCATTTTGCTTAAGAAATAGTGGGGTATTTCAAAGATACAAAATAGTTCCATGGGAGAACTGCCAGAAATATATTTACTATCCCTGGAAATAATTAATGTCTACATTCTTTTTACCTTTCTTAAGAAAATATATATACACACACACATATTTAGATAACATACATATTTCTTTGGGTGACTATACAAATAAAACACTTTTAGAAAACATACAGCAGTATAATACTTCCCTGTAGAATCAACACATGCACTAAAAATACTACACAAACTCTTTGAGCAAACAGAGTGCGAAGTTACCACTGGAACAATTATTTATGGATTTGACTTCTACCCTCGTTTAAAGAGAAAAATCTTAATAGATATAAATTCCAATAAAATACAAAATTGGTACTTTATGTTAGGTTATTAGTCTATTAACAGTAGACTAATTAATAATGCATGAAACTCCTACATATATAAAAGATGAGACTTTTAAAATTAAGTTCCCAACTACTCTTGTATTCAGATTCTGTTCAAGAGAAATAAGGCTAAATATACATTATTTTGAGCACAATTGTAAAATTCAGTTTGATAACCTACACTTATGTACTTAGAATACATGTATGCTATTAATACAATACCTACAATAAAAATGGAGTTTTTATTCATTGATCCAGCTATCAATATGATTTCAATATTCAATTTCCGTCTCAAAAACTTTCCTAGTTAATACAAACCTAATTCCATAAACATAAAAGACAAAGATTTGCCTACTAAATCTTTACCTAGCTGTCATCAAGATTTCAGTTACCTGAACTGCAAAACTAGCTCCAATACCTTAAATGAACTCCCAAATATTAATCTAATAATTCACACAACAAATCATCTACTCACTTAGTAGCATTTAAATTATTTGATACAGCAACAGTTCCTCACCAGTAAGAACTATTGTTTGAAATTCTCTCTTCTGAAATCTGTTGTTACTTCACCAGTTTCAAATTGTGAGCCATTTATTTTTAGACACAAAGGTTAATAAGAAACATTTCTGCATCAAATGTGCATAACTTCACAGTAAAGACTCCCTGCCCATAGCAAACTATTCTTATTCATTCTCATTCTCTCTCTCTCTCTCTCTCACCTAATTATCAGAGGACACAATGTGGTTTGAATTTCAGCACTGAAGACAGTAAGGGACAATACATGGTTTACGGAATGAAAAATTAAAGTTTCATAATTTTAATCACTGGGTTGTGATATATAAGCTGGACATGTAAGTTTATCACTCCTTTCAAGGTCCAATTGTTAAAACACCTGAATTTTTCTGGCTAAAGAACCAAATTGGAAACTTAAAACATAAAATCTCTAAGTTCACAGTATGCATTTCCCCCCAAAAAAACAAAAAAGTTACCTAGAAAAGAAAAAAGAACACTTACATTTGGAGCATGACCTGGTTCAAGAACACCCCATCCACCAAAGCCACATATTCATCCAGGTTGGTCCCATTTCCTGCAGCCAGAGGTCCAAACGTTTTAACCTGGAACAGAATGATCATCAAACACGAATACCCACCTCCATCTCTGCAGCCACATATAATGCAGCAAAATGTACAAGAAATAACACTCACCCAAGTGACCAAGGGGCTGGTCATGAACTGCTCCAGAAGGGGAGTAAAAATTTCGTTCTCCATTTTACAGCTCATGTATTTGAAAAAAGGAACTACCACCAAAAAAAAAACCAAAAAAAAAAAAAAAAAAAAACCAAAAAACGCCTAGGGAATTGCTCACTAAACGTTGAAGTAGCAATCAATGAAAGTCGATTTTGGCACGGGAAGAAAATCCCATCGTGGAGGGGAGAATAGAACTCTCCCTCTTCAAAAAATAAACCACAGGGAAACGAGCCCAAATCCCAAGAAGTGGCTTCGACAGCACCCACGAGCCGCAGCCTGCGCTGGAAATGTCTGTACCGGGCAAGGAGGGGCAGAGAAAAGGCATCTGGAGGAGGAGGAAGGGAAAAAGGGCTGGAGCAGCAAGACAAAAAGCCCGTCAAGGTTGCCCAGCTCTTGGAGGAGCCAGACTAGCGAAGCTACCTATAATGAATTAATCCCAACGTGGGCTAAATGAAATACCAAGTTCGATTTCACGTTAAGGGTTCCCGGACGGCCGCCAGGCTCGACCTCCGTGTGCCGCTCAACACCTTCCACCCCCAGTGGGCATGGAGCTGCTTCGAAACGCGGAGCCTCCCCTGCCCCTCACCGACAGGCAGGGCTCGCCGCTTCCCCCCGAGCAGACACCATGCTCAGCCGCCCTCAAGCCTCGCCTCCAGCCCCCTTCCCCTCCCAGGGGGTGGGGGCTTGAATATGTCCCTAAGCCTCCAGTTTTCTGAGCCCCGCCAGCCTTTTCGGTGAGCCTCTGGGAACCCTGGCACAAAAATCACCGCCTTGCTCCAGCCTAGTCTTCTGCCCTCTGTGGAGGAGTCGGAGTAACGGCTTCAGAACCGCAGTGCCGCATCACACCCCGCTCCTCGCCGCCCAGCAGATGCCGCGATCCCACCGTCAAAAGGAGCGCGCTGCTTCCTCCGCGCCCATATCCTTCCGCCGACTCCCCACCCCTCCCGCACCGCAGCCTCTGGATTGTGGGAGTGGGAGAAGAAAACCGCTGCATGAGCGCGCTCCCGAGCGAGCGCGCCCCCGGGCCGGCCCCGCCGCCGCCCAGATCCTGGCAGCGGGCGCGGGCACAGACGCGCTCTTACTGCAGCTGCTGCGGTGGACGGCGCCTCGCTCACTCCCAGGACGTTTGCCAGGGTCTGGGGGCGGGGATGGGGAAGACAGAGGAAGGGGTCTGTCTGCTCGCTCATGCCTAATTATGGTTTATTTCCTCCCAGAGTGCCTTCTTTGATGTGTGAAGGAAAAAGAACAAAATCCTTCTCTTTTAACCATGAGGGATGCAGACAGCCTTTCGGACAGTTTGACTTGATCTGTTTAGCATGCTTTCGCCTGCAAAATGGAATGGGAAAACTCGCTGCAGCAAATAGCAAAGGAGGGACTTGAGCCGCAACTTGTTTTTTTTTTTTTTCTTTTTTCCTCTCCTTTTAAAAATCCAGTACAGTAAAAGCATGAATGCTCTTCAAAGTTGCAAGTGAATGTAGTAGGATTTTAAATAACCAAAGCTGTCTTTCAACTTGTTGGTATTCCCTGCTGGAGCAAACGTGATTCAGACGTTGTTTGACTATTTGGCCATTGAGGGGAAAAAAAATCCAAACAAAATCAAGAGCTACTAAGAAGAAACATTTGGAAGTCATTCAAGTTGGATGACAAATAAATAGATTACATATTTGTCATGAATCTCTATGCTATGCACGACTGGAACCATCAAAGTAATTTTAGCTGTTTTCCAGCTAAATTAAATGTTACTCTTCATTTCGAAGGAAAATAAAGACTTTTTCCCTGGGACAAAATGGGCATGTTAAACAAATTTTTTGAGAGAAAATAAACATAGTATAGTTTTGCAATGTGTGCTGTTTACATTTACAGAAACATCTACTCTGATTACTTACATGGTATTTTAAATGTGTGGCAAAAATTGTTTTGTCATACCACTGAATTAAAAAACAGCACCATTTTTTAACTAGGTAGTTGAGAGCCTGAGCTCTAGTCTTCCTGCCTAATTCAAATCCAGGCTCCAATAACAGCTGTGTGAGCCTAGGCAATTTACTGAACCTGTCTGTGTTTCATTCTCTTCATATGTAAAGCTGGGATAATAATTGGGTTAAATTAAATAGCTATGTATAGTAAGTGCTCTGTAAATGTTATTGGTGTTGTTTTTAATCATTATTCCCCCAAAATGAAGAATCTTTAGGAAAAAACTTGAAATGTAACTTCTCCTTCTTCAGTTACAGGAGAATGGCTCTTGCTTTGGAGAGCAGAGACAGGCCCTTCCAAAATCATCTTAATTAATATTAGGATGCATTCATGTCACACTTTGCTAACTGGTGCACAGAGGAAAACCTCGCATTGTCCTAGCCAGCACACAGCCTTGGGTCATTCTGGTTGCTAGGAATCCTTTCCTTCTGTTCTTGATGACTCTTTCTTAATCACAGTCCTTTACTTCGAAATGCAGACCAAGGGAGAGCAGGCACCAAGAAGGAAGCATCGCATTCAGAAGCAGCCCAATGCCTGACAGGTTCACTTTTCTTTGGAATCCCTCAGAAGCTTGACTCAGTAACATGGAAGTGTTCATGCTTGTATTGGGCTTTATCTTAAGGCAGACCAAACTGCTTCATTCACACGTGAAAAACCCATAAAGTATTAATACCAAAGTACAAGAAGTTAGGGGCACTTTGGACAGTGGCGACTGAAGGGTTAGCACAGGAGTTATACATTATAATAGCATTGTTTATCCAGTTTACATTTAGTAGCTAGTCCTCACAGAAATCTGGATTCCCCTCTAAAGCCAGATGGCCCCACATGTTTCCTAATCTATCTTTAGGTTTTACACACACACACACACACACACACACACACACTCAACAAAGAAACATGAGGAGTTAATTGTAAAAACAGGAAGCTTTAGACCAGACTGAGGTCTGGAGTAACTTATTTGAAAACCTACCAATTCACAATTCCCTAGTTTCACAGCAGCCTTAGAAATGCTTTATAATATCTCAGGAGTACAATCAGGAAACTTCTCTGTCTGGCAAAAGAAGGATTTTACATTTACACAATTTAATGGCCTTCAAGTTGCAACGTCCTCTAAAATTAAATCCAAAAGTTTGCTCCAATCCTCCTTTCACTTAAGAAGAGATTTCTCAAGATACTTTTGTTTTGTACTTTGTCGTCATTTGTTTGTCCTGAATTCATCCTTTCTTAGGATGTTAAATCGAGCAGGAAAGGATTTTTGAAAAATTATACCCATTTGGTTAGGGTCTAAGTTATTTGCTCTGCTCTCTTTTAATCAGAAGTTAAATGGTTAGAATGGACCATGATCCTATTTAGGGGTCATGAGAGAAAGATTCTCCCCCTCTCTTTCCCTCCGCATAATTCCGCCCCCCCACCAGGCCATGTATTATAATTGAAGCGCCCCCCCCCCGCAGTTTCATATACATAACACTACCTGTGTACCAAGAGCACACACATGTACCTCCATCTTGATCTACACTATGAAAAGTGATAGACTTAACCCAGACCAGGCCCCTCAGTGATAAATATTGGCAAAGCTAATCCCATCCATAAGCTAGTACACTAAAAATGACAAAGGCAGCTGCAGAGTGGTACCATTGTTTATAATATCCCAAAACTGAAGTAACCCAAGTGTCCATCGATCGATAGATTAATAAATAAAATGTTGTATAGTTATACAATGGAATATTTGGAAATAAAAAAGAATGAAGCACTTCCCTGACCAGTGTTGCCAGTTGGATTTGGGTTGGTCACATGCCTAGGTTGCAGGTTCTGTCTGCCATTGGGGCGCATGCAAGAGGCAACCGGTCAATATTGCTCTACCATGTCAGTGTTTCTTTCCCTCTCTTTCTCCTTCTCTTCCTCTCTCTCTAAAAATTAAATAGAAATAAATTATTTTTAAAAATATAGTAATGATACACCCTACACCATGAATGAACCTTGAAAACATTATGTTAAATTAAAGGAGCCAGTTGCACAGGACCATTTATTATGTGATTTCATTTATATAAAATGTCCAGAAGAGACGAATTTATAGAGACAGACAGCCTAGACCTGGGAGGTTAGGAGGATATGGGGGTTTCATGTCTTAGGGTGTGGTGTTTTTGAGAAAATCAAAATATTCTAAAATTGATTGCAATGATAAATGCATAATTCCATGAACACACAAAAAGTCATTGATTTGGACACCTTAAATGGCTTAATTGTCAATTATTTCTCAAGAAAACTGTTGTTTTATTTTATTTAGATTTTATTCATTTATTTTTAGACAGAAGGGAAGGGAGGGAGAAAGAGAGGGAGAGAAACATCAATGTGTGGTTGCCTCTCACGCGCCCCCCCCCCCAATGGGTACCTGGCCTGCAACCCAGACATGGGCACTGACTAGGAATGGAACTGGCAACACTTTGTTTTGCAGACTGGCGCTCAAGCTACTGAGCCACACCAGCCAGGGCAAGAAAACTGTTTGTTTTTTTTATAGAAAGAATGGCACCATTGCCTCATAAATATTTAAAAAGAAATGCTATCCCAAAACTCCAATCTCTCATAGACTTTCCAAAGGGGTCTCTAAGTCCTCTTGATCTGATGAATAAGATTTTTAATTCACCCGAAATATAGAATGTATATGTTTTAATTATCCAACATAGTTTTAAAAGGAAATGTAGTACAATGAGAGAGAGAGATTAAGTGTGTTGTTTAACCTCTTTGGGCCTCCGCTGTGAAATGGATATATTAATTTCATTCCCTACTGCACAAAGTGCTTAGACAGTAAGCTTGTTGCTCTGTCCTGCAGCTCACCCGGGCAGAGGAAAAGAAAATTGAAGAGAGATGACAGGGTAGAGAGAGGGATTCTCCTGTCAGTCCAATCCTCATTTATTCCTTTCAAATACTCTAGTGCTCTGCTCCAGAGTGAACCATTACAAAATCACCTTTGTGTTCCATACCACCATCCCCATCAGAAATGCCCTTTCCTGCTTTCTATCCTGATCAACTCCTACACCTTCTTCAGGATTCAAGTGTCGCTGCCTGTGAAGCATTCCTCTTCCTGGGCTGAGTTGACTACTCTCTCCTTTGTGTCTGAACAGTATCTGATCTCCCTTTATTTCTTAACTTACTCTGAATGGCACGTATTTACTCAAATGTTCTTTTTCTGAGTAGATGGGGAACTCCTGGAAAGTGACTTGGTTTGTTCATCTTCGTATCCCTGATATTCAAGACAGCATCTCAGTCAATATGTCAAAGAGTCTTCCTTAAACCAGTTTAAATTCCTGACAATTGGCAAGAGCTTACAGCAGAGAAATTTCCGAGAACTATTCTAATTAACAAGTCACCTAGAGGGGAGGCATTAGCTGGCAATTACTGCTTGCCAGTAAGCTTGAAGAACTAAAAAGACACTGAGACAATAAAATAAACGGTTTTCAAGACAAATTTTTCCCCACTCTATAATTTTTTTCTTAGAGAAAAGCTTAGAGAAATACATAAACATCATATAATCTTTTATTTCTCAGACATCATATAATGATATTTATCCTTTTTGACACCCAAATTGTTTTTTTATTCTGTATTATTTTGAAGGAAATATTCAAGAAAGATGTTATAATTGTCTGAACTTTATTGGACAGCATATTCTGAACAGAAACTGACCTTTTAGTGTAGAACTATGTCATCACAATTGATCTAAATTATTGTTTTGTGCTTTTAATATAATTATATATTCAGAAGCTCTTAAAAACTGCAAGGGTACTTGACCTACACTCACAGGTCCCAGACAACTACGTTTTGAATTTCTATTTGACTTTGAGTAGTTTTTCTATTTTCTCTCTTGGTTCTTTGTTTTTTGCTGGCTGTTTTTACACATACAATATCTGTATCATAGTTCCCATTCTAATTTGCTGGTTCTAATTTGCTGTATGCAGGGAATTCACAGACTGTTAAAACAGTCTGAAGGAATTAGTAATTTTTGACTGAAGTCCTGATGGGCTCTTCTATGAGTAAAGTCCATGAATTGGTGATAGGTCTAACCTTGTCTTTTGGTGTAATGTTTTTGCTTACAGCCAGTTTCTTGGTCTTACTTAAGTGAGGTGGTGCTACCCTATTTCTTTAACTGGTTTGCTGTGGTATGGCATGAAATACTCTTATAAATTATTGGTCACTTACCAGCTATTTCCAGGATATGACTCTCCTATCATGTGATCAGTTCCTTATGTTTGCAAGGTTCCTCCTTTAACTCAAATCTGTGTAATAGGTGGTGACTCGTTCCTATTTACAATGCTGCTGATGGAAAGATACTAAGCAAATGGAAACCTGATGGTCAGAAAAGAAAATAAAAACTTGTATAGAAAAGGACAAATATTATGAAATGTGCTTTTATTTATTTTTAAAAAGATTTTATTTATTTTCAGAGGGAGAGGAAGAGCAGGAAAGAAACATCAATATGAGAAAGAAACATCAGTTGGCTGCCTCTCACACAACCAGGGACCTGGCCTGCAATCCAGGCACATGCCCAGACAGGGAATTGAACCAGCGACCTTTCGGTTCACACCGGTGCCCAATCCACTGAGCCATACCAGCCAGGCCTGAAATGGACTTTTAAATGGTGAAAAAAAATCACCTTCCTATTCTGCCTATAAGCCTGCTCCCAGTCTCTACTACAACCCATTTCTACCCTAGGGACAGACATTAGCAATACCTAGTTCAAGCAGAACCTCATTTATGTCAGAATGAGTGATGGATTCTTAGTGAAATAGACAAAAAATTTCATGTGGCAGGCACTATTCTCACAGTGAAGACCTCAGAAATATAGTTGATACACAATATACCAAAATACAAAATCTTAAAACCTTCTAATAAAAGAAGCACACACTGGTTGTTCCTGGGTATAATAATACCATTTTTAGGGCATCATTTGAATTTGCCACACAGCTTTCCCTGTCTGTTTCCACATAAAGCACCACTTGTGCTTTTAGACTACTAAAAATAAGCGTGGTTTAAAATAATTAAATACTTCTAATCAAAGGAAAAATGTAGATCTGCTTTCATATAAAAAAATATAAGTTACAAATGAGGAAATATGAAGGCATTTTATTTCCTTCTGTTGAACGGCAATAGGAAGATATACTTAAAAATGCATATACTGATACGAGACTATGTATTTGATTTTCTGCAGTTGAAAGTTAAAATTTTCATGAAACTTTAAAGTATTTAAATGTAAATGCCTTTATTTTCCAATTTTCAATCAATCTGTGCCAGTTGATTCTTAACATATTAGCTTGAGAAAATTTTCAGTCTCAATTTTTAAAAAATTATTTTATTGTTGTTCAATTACAGTTGTCTGCATTTCCCCTACACCACTCCCTCCCACCCAGCCAAACTCACCTCCCTCCCTTGCTTCCAACCTTCCCCTTGATTTTGTCTGAGTGTCCTTTATAGTAGTTCCTGAAAACCCTTCCCCCCATTATCCCCTCCCACCTCTCCTCTGGTTACTGTCAGATTGTTCTTAATTTCAATGTCTCTGGTTATATTCTGCTTGCTTTTTTTCTTTGTTGATTATGTTCCAGATAACGTAAGATCGTATGGTATTTGTCCCTCATTTCCCGGCTTATTTCACTTAGCATAATGCTCTCTGTTCCATCCATGCTGTTGCAAAGGGTAGGAGCTCCTTTCTCTCTGCTGTGTCATATTCCATTGTGTAAATGTACCATAGCTTTTGATACACTCGTTTACTTATGGGTACTTAGGTTGCTTCCAGCTCTTGGCTATTGTAAATTGTGCTGCTATGAACATTGGGGTGCATAGGACCTTTTGGATTGGTGTTTCAGTATTCTTAGGGTATAATCCCAGCAGTGGAATTGCTGGGTCAAAAGGCAGTTCCATTTTTAGTTTTCTGAGGAAATTCCATACTGTTTTCCACAGTGGCTTCACCAGTCTGCATTCCCACCAACAGTGCACTAGGGTTCCCTTTTCTCCACATCCTCTCCAACGCTTGTCTATTGATTTGTTTATGATGGCCATTCTGACTGGTGTGAGGTGGTATCTCATTGTGGTTCTAATTTGCATCTCTCTGATGGCTAGTGATGCTGAGCATCTTTTCATATGCCTCAGGGCCCTCTGTATGTTCTCCTTGGAGAAGTGTCTGTTCAAGTCTTTTGCCCATTTTTTAATTGGGTTTTTTGTTCGGTCTCAATTTTATTCCATGAATTTTCTACCTAAAGCTCTGTCTTCGATTTCTTAACTAAAATATCAATAAAAATATTCAGTTACATGAAACTAAACACATTTCACATTTTAAAAATTATTTATTTTCTCATAAAAATAGTGTTTCATTATGATATTTGGAAAAATCAACAACACATGAAGAAGAAACAAAAAAACTAAACTTATAATCTGCCACTCAGAGTTTAATATATTTCTGCATTTATTTCACATTATTTAAACACCATTGGAAAATACAACAATGATTAAAGTTTGGACATGGCTCTCAGTTTATATTAATCAATGAATGGAATTCAAATGCATTTTTTAAAAGGCTTTATTTAGTTAGTTTCAGAGAGAGGGGAAGGGAGGGAGAAATGGAGAGAAACATCAACCGGTTGTCTCTTGCATGCCCCCTACTGGGGACTGGGCCCACACCCAGGCATGTGCCCTGATTGGGAATCGAACTGGCAACCGTTCAGTTCACAGGCTGGCACTCAATCCACTGAGCCACACCAACCAGGACTTAAATGTGTTTTAATATCAACATTCATCATATGTTAAGTGTGTAGAACTACCAGATTACCAATTTTTAAACCATCTAACTCCAAATTCCCATGACCATGTGTAAAACTTGACTAATAAACCTTGCAAAAGAATGAAAGTATAGCTTTTGTGTTTAAAATAAACTGTGATTATAAGTTCTATATTTGTCAGTGCATTCTCACTTTCTTCATTAATCAGTATTTATTTTGCTACCATATCTGTGAAGTAGCATATTGACCATATAAGACACATAGAAGATTGTACCTAAATGAAGCCAAAAGAATAAAATAGCAAATATGTCATTCAATCAATTTGTTTTGAGGTTGGAAAATTTTTTCTATAAAAGGCCATATAGTAAAAATTTTAGGTTTTGTGTGCCTTAAGGTATCTGTTGCAACTGCTGTGATAACACAAAGCAGCCACTGACTGTATGTAAAGAAACAGGCATTGCTGTGTCATAGTAAACCCTTATTTGCCAAAAGAGACAGCACACTGGGTGGCCCCCAGGCCGTTGCTTGTGGACCTCTAAACTAGTATTCACTGTATTTTACACTGGATGCCGCAAAACAGAAAACAAATTTAAGTTTTTTCCAGTCAATTAACTTTATAAATAATTAAATTAACCATCCATCTGTATTGTATAAGTATACAATATGCAGAAGAGTTGGTCCACCAGTTGTTTGGAAATTGATTCTGTTTCTCTAGTGTATCAGGTATAGTTTGAATTGTTTTCCATTTCTCATGATGTTACCATTGAAAACCTTTCCCCTGGATATAAAACTATTTTGGAGGGGAATTTTCTGGAGTCTCAGCAAGAAACAATAAGCAACTTTGAAGTATTTAACAAGAGGATTTAATGAAAGGATGACTTAGAGAGGTATGAAGAGTTAAGTGAATCAACACAGGGTGGTAAATCATCCAGGGAGAAGCAAGAGCCGGGAGTGTTTCCAACTGTGGTCAGGGTGGAAGGGACAAAAGGAGGAAACTGTTACCAGAATCCTGAAAGCTCAGTCTTGGAAAAGGAGCCACTGAATAGGAACTGTGTCCATAAAGAATGGGTCCACTGCCGGCATCATGATGCAAAAGAAAACATTGGAAAAGAATACCCCAATCTCTCTCTCCTTCTCCCTTATATTGCCAGCCAGTGCGCTGCACTGCTGCACCCCATGAAAAGCAGGCGGCAAGAGAACACAGAAGATGAGTCCATGAAGGTCAGCCCCCAGGCACAGAGAAAGGCAGAAAGACCAGAACTAAAGGCCCTAAAAGAAAACTGCCTAGCACAGAGCTGCATGTGAAAACTGTAAATAACACCTAGAACCATTTCTACAGGTTCCTTGATAGCCATTAAAGATGGAAATTCTTTCCAAATTAACACAAGTTTAAATCTTTGGTGAAATGCCATGACAAAACAGAGGGAACTGGTTTATGTTAACAATAAAGTGCCGTAAAATTTGTGGCATATAGTTTGATACATATGATCTCTTAATGTAAGGTATAAAGCAAATCTTAGTTTTTGACTGACAAATATAAAATATCAGTGCATTGCAGTGTCTTGTACACAGTATTTGCTCTATATTATTAAATGACTACATTTAGTAAAATAATTTTTTATAACTTTTATTTAAAGAACTTGATTTTTAAGTAGCAGAAAATGTAATTTATTAAAATACATTATTTTAAAAAGATTTTATTTATTTATTTTTAGAGAGAGGGGAAGGGAAGGAGAAAAAGGGAAAGAAACATCACTGCGTGGTTGCCTCTCATGCACTCCAAGTGGGGTCCTAGCCTGCAACCCAGGCATGTGCTCTGACTGGGAATTGAACCAGCGACCCTTTGGTTCAAAGGCCAGCATCCTGTCCACTGAGCCACACCAGACAAGGATAGAAGACATTATTTTAAAAATATCAAAATTAGGTTACCATGACTATGGGACACTTGGGATTCTCTCACCTGTGTCCTCCATTCACAGCAATAAACTGGGGGCTCCACACACAAGCCAGTTTTCACTAAAACCCATTCATTCAACATTTATTCAGAATGTCTCCCTATTTGAAAAGTCATCACTTGTTTAATGAAAGCAAAATTGGTAACAAATCAATTGTTATGCCGTTTACTTATATTTGAGAAAGTTCTAATGGCCTCTTCCAAAGTCATTGTGAAATCTGCATAGTAGAAAACCATGGCACTGACTGAAATGATGTTAGTATGTAATACCAACTAGAGCGCTTCTATTTCACAACACATTAATCACGTGAAGACTTTGACTCTAAATGAGGAAGAAATCCTTTATGTGTAAGTGTAAACTTTCAGAAACTCATACACACTCCCTGTGGAAATTTACTAGCATAAAACTAAAAAGATAAGTTTTCAAGTCCTGTGTTGAGCATATTTTTATCCCAGAAGGCTTTAGATCTCATACCCCTTCATTTTAGTTTAAGACATGGTAATAGCAAATCAATTACACTGCAGCTACAAACAATTTTCAAGTTTGGTCATTCTGAATTAGTTACCCAGATGTCTCCATCTCCTTTATTTTCTTTTATTTACTATGGTTCTATCTAACTCATACTTAAATGTTTTTGAACAAGGGTCATAAGAACAATGACCATATTTTTCCTGTAGCTCAACGTGAAAGTACTTTTCTCTTACTCCTTTTGCAGGGGCGTATCAAATTTCGTGGAATTGGCAAAAATCAACATGATTTTGTGAAGAGCAAATCCTGCCAAACTAATTTCTCTTTCTTTTTTTTAACCAACTGCAGACCCTGGCAGATGGTATAGCAATGATCACCTCTACAAAACATCATCTGTGTCTACTTACTGGTATATATATCATGTGTTTTTAAACAAACTGTAGTGCTCAACTAGGAGGTAGAATCATGAAAAGAATGTTTCTTCTCTCCTCATTGCACTATTGAATGCTGATCTCAGCATAAAAGTGTAAATGAGACTGGAATTGGTTATTGAGTGTGCCAAGTACACACAGATTGTACATTATTCCTGTCTCCAGAGAAACAGGAAAGTGGAATTCCACCTGGCCTAGAAATCAAGTGACCTGGTGCTACCACGGTTTCTCCAAATTGTAAACAGCGTGTTATCCCTGTACTTCTGCACTAAAGGACTCCCATCTCAACAGCTACTGCTACTAAAACAACAACAAAAACCTGGCCTCTATGAAGCAATGAAGAAATTAAAATTCATGGAAAAATTCCTGTATGTTTCAAAAAAAAACCTTTTAGTAATATCTGATGTTTTCTGAACTTATGAGACACACTCTCCACATGCCTTAGCTGCAAATGTTGGTCCAAAATTCTATTCAAGGTGTTTTGTCCAATATGAGAACTTCCTGTTTACTCCTTTTCTTTTGTCCATTCAGTGAATATGCATTTTGAGTATTTACTACAAGCCAGGCTCTGGGGATACAATGATGAATAAGATGTCTCTTTTTGACCCAAAACCCTCGGGACCCTTATGGTCAGCAAGGAAATACAGACAAACTGATCATTCTAAAACAGTGCAATGCATGACATGTGATATTTGATGGAGAAAAATGAAAGTTTTAATGGGAAGTCAAGTAAGTCTTCACAGACAGGTGACTTTTGACCCAGGCCTTGAGTGAGAAGTAGATATTCAATGGGGAGGGGCAGTACAGGGAATTTCAGGTAGAAGATCAACAGAAGCAACACATCAAAGCAAAGCAGAGTGTGATGTGTTTGGGGAGCCATGAAGAGCTTTGTGTGGCCAAAGAACATAATTTCTGAGGGTGCGGACAATGGCAAGAAATGAAAGTTAAAGTCACACTGTGAAGAGACTCAAGTATCACATTTTATTCTATACTCAATAGGGTTTAGTTGAAGCTTTCAAAAAAGTCAAGGGAATATCAGATTTTTATTTTTTTATTTAAAAAACCTTTTTAAAGATTTTATTTATTTATTTTTAGAGAGGGGGAGGGAGGGTGAAAGACGGAGAGAAACATCCATGTGTGGTTGCCTCCCACATGCCCTTTATTGCGGACATGGCCTGCAACCCAGGCATGTGCCCCGACTAGGAATCCAACCAACGCCCATTTGATTCACAGGCCAGCACTCAACCACTGAGCCACACCAGCCAGGGCAGATTTCTCTTTTAAAAAGAAAATTCTAGCAGCACTGTAGTGGGGGCGTTGGGAAGAGATGAAACTGCAGGCAGAGAAATCATACAGTAGTTCTTCCTAGTAAAGTTTGATAGATTCGACTTGCGCTGCTTTTGTTTGTTGCAAGTTTAACACTGAGTTCCTTAAATTTTGTTGATAGACAGAGGGTTATAAATACTACTACCAATCCAGCAACTTGGTCATCTTGCCTTCTATGGGCAGGAAGGAAAAGAAATTACTGTTTTATTTCACATTTTATTTGTGAACAGTATTTCAGTTTCCCTGAAAAAAATGTTTGTTATGCTTGGTGATGTAAAAAGACATGCCAGCATTATGTTACAAATATAAATGGATACCACCACTGAGGTTTTCAGTCTCTCTCCACATAATTAAACACAACTACATTCAAGTTTTCTCCTTCTTTGAAATTCAAGTCAGTCGTAAATTCTATTGCAACTCTCTGCCAATAACTGCGCAAGAGCAGAGGATGAAGTAAAGAATCCCAAGAAGTTCATGATATAAGAATGCAAAGAAAATAAAAATAACATTAGTGTGGTAGTCTCAATGTATAAATAACATTAACATGTGTTAACATATTAACAAAATATGATAAATACAGCTAATTCACATGTGTCTTGAATACTTATATACACCCAAATATGTTCAGCAATAAGCACATTAGCAAAAACTACAATGGCTTTATATAAATTGACTTGTAAGAATATGTCATCACTACAGGAAAATCAGAATGTTTTCTTTATCCATTTATCTATTGTCAGTGGACACTTAGGTTATTGCCATCTCTTGGCTATTGTGAATATTGCTGCAATAAACACGGGAGTACAAATATCTCTTCAAGACACTGATTTGCCCTGGCTGGCGTAGCTCAGTGGATTGAGCGTGGGCTGCAAACCAAAGAGTTACCGGTTTGATTCCCAGTCAGGGCTCATGCCTGGGTTGCAGGCCAGGTCGCCAGTGGGGGCCACGTGAGAGGCAACCACACATTGATGTTTCTCGCCCTCTCTTTCTCCCTCCCTTCCCTTCTGTCTAAAAATAAATTAAAAAAAAATCTTTAAAAAGAAAAAAAAAGACACTGATTTCATTTCCTTTGGATATATAACCAGAAGTGGGATTGTTAGATCATAAGGGAGTTCTATTTTTTTCTAATGGGTAGTTCTAATTTTTTGAGGAAACTCCATATTGTTTTCCATAATGACTGCACCAATTTACATTCCCATCAACAATGAACAAGGGTTCCCTTTTCTCCACATCCCCACCAACACTTATCTCTGGTCTTTTTAATAATAGCCATCCCAAACCATGTGAGGTTATATATCATTGTGGTATTGATTTGCATTTCCCTGACAGTGTGTGATGCTGAGCACCTTTTAATGCACCTGTTGGCCATTTGTATGACTTTTTGGAAAAACTTCTATTTAGATACTCTGCCAATATTTTAATCAGATTGTTTGTCTCCTCCTCCTCCTTTTTCTTCCTTTTGTGCTATTGAGTTCTATGAGCTTTTTGTATATTTTAGATATTAACTCTTTACCAGATATATGGTTTGCAAATATATTCTCCCATTTCATAGGTTGCCCTTTCATTTTGCTGATAGTTTCTTTTGCTGTGTAGATACTTTTTAGTTTGATGTAGTCCCACTTGTTTATTTTTGCTTTTGTTGCTTGCACTTTTAGTGTCATATCCAAAAAATCATTGTGAAGACCAATATCAAGGAACTTTTCCCTATGTTTTCTTCCTGTGGTTTTACAGTTTCAGGTCTTACATTTAAATCTTCAATCCATTTCAAGTTAATTTTTGTGAGTAGTATAAGATAGGAATCCAATATCATTTGTAATGTGAATATCCAGTTTTCTCAACACCATTTATTGAAGAGACTATCCTTTCCCCATTGAGTATTCTTGGCTACTTTGTTGAATATTAGTCAACTGTATATTTGTGGGTTTATTTCGGAGTTCTTCATTGTGTTCCATCGATCTATGTGTCTGCTTTTATGCCAGTATCATACTGTTCTGATTACTGTAGCTTTGCAATAGAGTTTGAAATTAGGTGTTGTCATGCCTCTAACTTTGTTCTTTTTTCTCAGGATTGCTTTGGCTATTTGGGGTCTTTTATGGTACCACACAAATTTTAGCATTACTTTGTCTATTTCTGTGAAAAATGCTAATGGAATCTTTACAGGGATTGCATTGAATTTATAGGTCATTTTGGGTTGTATGGACATGTTAACAATATTAATTTTCTAATCTGTGAACACAGGATGACCTCCCATTTATTTGTGTCTTTTTCAGTTTCTCCCATGAATGTCATAGAATTTTTAGTGTACAGATATTTTACTTCCTTGGTTAAATATATTTCTAAAAATTTTATTATTTTCAATGCTATTAAAAATTAGATTTTGTTAATGTCTGTTTCTGTCATTTTTAGTGTATAAAGACATAACTACTATTTGCAGATGACATGATACTATACATAAAGAACACGAAAGATTCCATCAGAACTGATAAATGAATTCAGCAAAGTAGCAGAATATAAAATTAATATCCAGAAATCAGTTGCATTTTTATGTGCCGATAATGAACTAATTGAAAGGTAAATTAAGAAAACAATCCCATTTACAATTACTACAAAAAGAATACAATACCTAGGAAAATACCTAACCAAGGATGTAAAAGACCTGTACTCAGAAACTTATAAGACATGGAAGAAAGAAATTGAAGAAGATACAAATAAATGGAAACACATACTGTGTTCATGAATAGGAAGAATTAATATCATTAAAATGCCCATACTATTGAAAGCAATCTATAGATTCAACACAATTCCTATCAAGATTTCAATGACATATTTTACAGAACAAGAACAAATACTTCAAAAATTTATATGGAATCACAAAAAGCCCCACATAGCCACAGTGATCCCGAGAGAAAGGAATAAAGTTGGAAGAATCACACTACCTAATATGAAACTATACTATAAGGCCATAGGAATCAAAACAGCATGGTATTGTTATAAAAACAGACACATAGATCAATGGAACAGAATGGAGAGCCCAGACATAAACCCACACCTTTATAGTCAATTAATATTCAACAGAGGAGGCAAGCACATACAATGGGCTAAAGATAGTTTATTCAATAAATGGTTTTGGAAAAATTTGACAGATGTGTGTAGAAAAATGAAACTAGACCACCTTCTTATGCCACACACAAGAATAAATTAAAAATGGATTAAAGACTTAAACGTTAGACCCCAAAACCATAAAAGTCCTAGAAGAAAACATAGGTAACAAAATCTTGGACGTTGTCTGTAGCCATATTTTATCAGATATATCTCCCCAGGCAAGGAAAACAAAAGAAAAAATAAAAAAATGGGACTACATCAAATAAAAAAGTTTTGTACAACAAAGGAAATCATCAACAAAATAAAAAGACAACCCACACAATGGGAGTACATGTTCTCCAATACATCTGATAAGGGCTTAATATCCAAAATTCATAAAGTACTTACAAACCTCAATACCAAAAAAACAAACAACCCAATTAAAAAATGGGCAAAGGACCTGAATAGACACTTCTCCAAAGAGGACATACAGATGGCCAATAGACATATGAAAAGATGCTCTATGTCACTAATTATCAGATAAAGGCAAATTAAAAACACAATGAGATATCATCTCACACTGGTCAATCAATAAATTGATAAACAATAAATGTCGGCAAGGATGTGGAGAAAGGGGAACTCTTGCACTGCTGGTGGGAATCCAGATTGGTGAAGCTACTGTGGAAAGCAGTATGAAGATATCTCAAAAAACTAAGACTGGATCTGCCTTTTGACCCAGCTATACCACTTCTGGGAATGTATCTGAAGGAACCCAAAACACTAATTCAAAAGAACATAAGCAACCCTATGTTCATTGCAATGTTATTTGCAATCACCCAGATATGGATGTAGCCCAACTGTCCATCAGTAGATGAGTAGATAAAACAACTATGAGACATTTACACAACGGAATAGTATTTGGCCATAAAAAAGAAAAAATTTTTACCCTTTGCAACAGCATGTATGGACCTGGAGAACATTATACTAAGAGCAATAAGCCAGTCAGAGAAAGGTAAATACCATGTGATTTCACTCATATGTGGAATCTAGTGAACAAACCAAACTATCAAGGAAAATTGGGACAGACTCATAGATGGAGAGCAGATGACAGCTGGGTGAGGGAGGTGAGGGGGTGGAGGGATTGGGCAAAAAAGGAAAAAGGACTCATGGACATGGACAACAGTGTGGTGATTGCTGGGGGGAGATGGTATGTAAGGGGACTAAATGGTAATGGAAAAACACAATAAAGATTAAATTAAAAATGTAAAAAAAACCCCAGGACAGAAGATACCAGCACTTCAAAAAAACAAACCACTCTAATTTTTATATGTTGATTTTATGTCCTGAAACTTTAGTAAATTCATTTATTAGTTCTAAGAGGTTTTTGGTAGTCTTCAGAATTTTCTATATATAAGATCATGTCATTTACAAACAGAGTTTTACTTCTTCATATCTGATTTAGCTGCCTTTTATTTCATTTTCTTGGCTAATTGCTCAGGACTTCCATTACTATGTTGAATTGGAGTGATGAGAGCAGGCACCTCTGTCTTGTTTCTGATACTGGAAGGAATGCCATAACTTTCCACCACTGACCATGGCGTTAGCTGCACACTTGTCACGTACGGTCTTTATCACATCGAGATATACCCAATTTCTCCTATACCCAATTTGGGGAGAATTTTTATCATGAAAGGATGTTGAATTGTATAAAATACCTTTTCTGCATCTATTGAGATAATCATATGATTTTTAAAAAACCTTTATTTCACTTTATTAATGTGAAGAATCACATTTGTCTCCTGGCCACATTGGAAGAAGAAGAGTTGTCTTGGGTCACACATTAAATACATTGAGACACATGATTACAAAAAAATCTCATAATGTTTTAAATAAATTTACAATTTTGTGTTGGGCCACATTCACAGCCATCATGGGCTGCATTGGCCTCCAGGCTGCGGGTTGGACATCCCTGTAGCATCCCAGGGGTAAATCCCATTTGATCATGATATATAATTCTTTAATGTGTTTTTTAATGTTTATTGCGAATAAGACAAAATTTACCATTTTAACTATTTTAAGTGCATGGTTCAGTGGCATTAAGTACATTCACATTGTTGTACAACCATCACAACTATCCATCTCCAGAAATTTTTAATCATCGCAGACTAAAACTTTGTATCCATTACACAATAATTTTCTATTCCTTCCTTCCCCACGGATAACCACCACTCTACTTTGTTTCTGTGAAGTTGACTGTTCTAGGTACCTCAAAAGTGAAATCATATAATATTGTCTTTTTGTGTCTGGCTTATTTCATTTGCATAAAGTCTTCAGAGTTCATCCATATTGTAGTATGTATCAGAATTGCATATTTGAAGTATATGAAAGCCCAATGAACTTGTCTTAATCTGGGACAAACTCTGAGGCTTAACTGACATCTTAGAGCTCCCCCGTAGGATCAGTGGTCTTTTGCCTGAAGTCACACATTTGCTTGGCTTCTTCCCCTTCTTTATCCTGCTTCTCACTTTCCACATTATTTTCTCCAGAGAATAGTTTTTTAATAAATCACTTGCACTAGAATCCTCATCTAATGGTCTGCTTTCAGAGAATTCAAACTAAGACATCAAGAAACAACTTGTATCCATAATATTTATAATATTTTTTAAAGTCCTTCAAAAAATAGTAAAATGCAAACTATCTAATAGGATAAAGGAGCTAAAGGTCAAACAGATACTTTATAAAAGAACATATCTTAGTGATCAATAAACAGGAAAAAGTACTTCATTAGTCATTTGGGAAATGCAAATTGAAATCACAGTGGTATACCACTACACACCCACCTGAAAGACTAAAATGAAATTACCAAGTGTTGGTAAGGATGTGGAGCAAACAGAGTTCTCATGTTGCTGGTGGGAGTGTAAATTGATCCTTTGGAAAGTCTATTTTGCAGCATGTACTAAAATCAAATGTGCATATCTCGTAATACAGTTATTGCACTTCCAAGTTAATATACAACAGAAATATGTGTCTGCGTATACCAAAGATAGGTGCTGGAATGTTCATGGTGGCTCTGTTGGTAGTAGCCCCAAACTGGGAACTACCCAAATGCCCAGCAACTGTATCATGGATACATAATAGAATACTATACAACAAAAAGAATGATCTGTTACACAGAGCAACATGGATGATTCTCACAATACAATGTTCAGTGAAGAACCTAGACACAAATGAGTGCTTATTATATAATTTGATTGATTTTAAGAACAAAATCGGTGAAACTACCTTTATTCTTAGAAGTAGGAAGTGGGGGGTGGGGTAGGGGCAGACAGTAGTAGAAAGGAAGCACAAGGGGGGCTTTGCGGGCTATTTATAATGTTCTGTTTCTTAACCTGGTTACTGGATACCTTTGTGTGTTTAGTATGTAAAAATTTGCTGTTTGTACCCTTTGATATGTGTATATAATTTGATATATATGTATGCATATTTTCTATTAAAAGCTTTTTAAAAACAGTATATATAATTCAAAAGTAACTCCTGTTCATTGAATAAACTATTGCACATCAACACAAAGTCATATCATACAGTTGTAAAAGAAAATGAGGAGGATCCCTATAAACAAATTTTAAGATAAATGTTCAAGTGTAAAAAACAAAGAAAAAAGAATATTTACCTTCACGTAAGAAAAAAAGGGAAGCAAAAAAAATATCTATATCTGCTTATTTGTGGAAGAAGAATGAGAAGGAGGAGGGGACAGAAGCGGGGAGAGAGGAAGGGGAGGGGGAAGTCCCGGGAAGCAGGCAGAGAAGGGAGTGGCAGGGCTGTGAGTGGAGAGGAGGACTGGAAGAGGAAGGGGGAGAAAAGGAGAGGAAAGGAGAGGAGGGGATAATAAAAAAGTTAGCAACTGGGAACCCAGGAAATGCCTTCTCACATCCTGTCCCCGCTTCTCTATTTAATTCTCATTTCTCTGCCCAGCAATTGTCTCAGTTTATACATCGTGTTACAGCTGTAATCCAGTTTTGAAGTCTTTCTATTTCCTTCACTCAAGACAGTAGCTCAGGCTGAATTAGAATATTACGAATCCAATTTCAAACGTCTGATAGCAGAATCCGATGGACTCAGTTTATGTCAGATCTCTACCCAGAGTCTGATCATCTGTGACCAAGGAATGAAGTTATGTGAATAGACACATGGTTGTTTAGGGCCCATCTTTAAGGAGAAGGAAGTTAAGCTAGACCATTGTGAGATGAGCCAACACCCAAAAAATAGTTGAAAACATTGTTAAATGGAAACAAAAAGTCATGTATAATAAATCCTATTTCTGTAAAATCAGAACAAAACAATTTATATGCAATTATATGTCTTTTGTTCATGCATGTATTAGAAGAGTCTGGAAAGACTTCAGTAAACAGGAAAAATATTTGTATATTTTAAGTTTTCATTATGAAATAATTTCAGATTTACAAAACAGTTGCAAAAATAGTACAAAGAATTCTTGTATACCCTTACTTCAACTTCCCCAAATGTTAAATGTTACAGAGCCACATTAAAATGATCAAAACCAAAGAAATAACACCAGTAAATACCACTGACTAATCTACAGACCACATAAAAATTTTGCCAACTGTCCCTTTTTTCATTCTTTTTCTGGACAATCCTGGATCACATAGTGCATTTAGTTTTCATGTCTTCTTAGACTCTTTAATCTGGGATAGTCTTTCAATCTTCCTTTGTCTTTCATGACCTTGACACTTTTTCTCTTTGGCATTAATTAATAAGCATCTTCTGGGGAGGTATTTTCATGTTATGTAAAAATCCCATTTCTCCAAACTTTAGGCAAACTTTACCCAAGTTTTAGCATCCTTTAATGATTCTTGCCTGAAACAATCTTTACTATAGTGTTTGGCAAATGGTTATTTTCTATTTCTATCACTTCTTCAACATTTATTCCTTAGAATTCTACTATAATTCTACTGTAATTTCTTCTCTTTACTCCACCAATTATTTGCATAATTGCATCCATTACTTATTCAGTTTTTTATGATGTGGTCTTAGGGACATTGGTTCTATTCCATGGGTTATAACGTATTGCTATCATTATTGATTTTGTTGCTTAAACTGTCCTCAGATTTGGCCTTTTGGATCCCCTCCATATTGTTTTTTTATGTTCTTTCAATACTTCCGCATCATTTTTTGACCATTTACTTTGTGGCTTTATAAGATGTTCCAGGCTCCTCTTGTTGTCTCCTTGTTCCAGCCCTGAAATCAGCCATTTCTCTAAGGAACTATGGGTTTTGTTTTGTTTTTGTTTTTGTTTTTTAAATCTTGTATTTACAGAACAAAATCTGGGCACCAGGTGTTTGTTGATACTGGGTTATTGCTTCTAGGCCCTTTCAGAAGACAGAGCTAAAAAAATATTTTTATATATATATACACAAACACATTACTATCTATTTATATATACAAGGTCTGTTCAGAAAAAGTCCAGCCATTGTTAATTTAACGAGAACATTTTGGGTGACATGATGTAACCTAGCAGCCGGGGAGAGTGGACTAGAATGCACATATGTGAACAATGATGACTGTATTAGTCAGTGGGGTGGTAGACACCATTGAGTGAGCATGTGTACTGTGTGGCCGTCACATTCAAAATGACTGAGTGAGTAGACCAATGAATCTGCATCAAATTTTTCGGTAAGCTTGAACACTCCTTTGGAGAAACTATTCAGATGATTCAGAAGGCTTTGGGGGATTATGCAATGAGTGCAGTGCAAATAAAAGTGTGGCACATCCCTGGCTGGTATGGCTCAGTGTATTGAGCTCTGGCCTGTGAACCAAAAGGTCACAAATTCGATTCTCAGTCAGGGCACATGCCTGGTTGTCGGCCAGGTTCCCCAACTGGAGGCATGTGAGAGGCAACTAACTGATATTTCTTTTGTACATTGATGTTTATCTTCCTCTTTTTCTCCTTCCCTTCTGCTCTCTCTAAGAAGTAAATAAATAACATCTTAAAAAAAAATATGGCACCAATGCATGGTTGACAATCCTTTGAAAGAGATCCATGTCTATTATACCTGCACTAAGCAGAACACCTGAGACCTTTGAATGTGTACAGGCTGCAATCAGCAAAGATGGGTGACTGACAGTGTGAGAACTAGAAGCTGGTCTGGTGATTCCAAAAACTACTGTGTCCGAGATTTTGATGTAGGATCTTGTCATGGAACATGTCATGGCAAAATTCGTTCAGTGGCTTGTGCTAACAGAGCAGAAGGAACATCGTGCTGCAGCTGGGAGAACGATGTGAGGTCCTAAGGTGCCTGCTTTGAAGGGGACTGAGGCATCATTGTCCTGTGTACAATGTTTCCTGTATCTTGTATCTTCTTCAATAAATGTTTCTATTTTTCATAGTACGTGGCTGGATACTTCTGGACAGACCTTGTATGTGTATACATGGATACACCTCTATTTCTATATTTCTATATCTAAAACCATTAGCTCACACTGATACTTTTTTCCAGTTTTATTGACATAAAATTGACAAATAAAATTGTATCTAAGTTGTATAACATACTTGATATATGTATACATTGTGAAATGATCACTACAACTAAGTCAGTTAACACATGCATTACCTCACATAATTATCTGTTTTGTATATGTGGTGAGACTTTTTAAGATCCATTCACTTGGGAAATTTCAAGTATACAACACAGTATTACTAATTATAGGCACCGTGCTGTATATTAGTTCCCAGAAGTTATGCAAATAAAACTGTTCTTCTTACCCTCTTCATTGTGTCTAGTCTCTGATTATTTATTTTGTTTTTGCTGCAATGATGTGCTAGAGCTTCTCCACTGGACTCCCAGACTCCTGCAAAGGTCCTCTCATCTGAGGGCGATGGTTAAGACTGATGCTCTGCTGTAGGACGACAAAAGAAAACTCCTATTCTGCCACCATGCTCTTCATATGTTGTATTTCAATTCAATGCCATAGGGATCATTCTAGCTTCCCTCCTCTCCTTATTTGTAATTCCTTTTTCTGATGTTGCAAATACTGATAAAAAATAAAAACTTAGTCTCTATCAGGACGGTGCAAATTGCTTTACATACATATCTCATTTAATCTTCATAAAAACCCTTTGGTAGGTAATATTTTTACCAGCATTTAATAGAAGAGTGAGGTAGGAGATTAAGTAATACTGCAAATTATTTGTTAGGTGTTAGAGCCAAGATTTGGACCCAAGGAGTCTGACTTCAGAATTCATGTCCTTGACCACTACACATGTCCTACTAATAAAACCTGAGGAAGCTAGCACAATACTAACTAATCTCACCCATACAGATAGAAATAGTCTAACTAGAGAGATTTAAAATACATGTAAAATCTCAAATAATAAAATCAGAAGAAAATATATGAATATTTATTGAATCTTAGGGTGAGAAAACTCTGTGACCTTGTAAGTGTCCAATCCCCAGCTGCATCAGTCACTTCAGGTTATACTCCTTCTTTCAGCCCTGGCAGGAACCAGGTTAAGAAGGAAATTTTAGCGGCATATACTTTTTTTTCTCAGGGGTCATTTTTGGCTTGTCTGCCTTCCTCCCTGTTTGAACTATCTTTGCATTGCCTTCTCTGTCGGACAGATCAGCTTTGAATCAGAGCTTCCTCTTCTCATTGTCCTGCCTGAATTTGGCATCCTGACCCCACACTATTGGTCTTGGCACCACTGACCCAGGAACTCCACAGGAAACTTCCCTGGTAATTAACCTCTTGGCTCCATTTACCGCAACCTCATGCCCACTTCCAGCCCAGAAACTCAGGGCTCTACCATGCCTTTCAGGCCCCCATATGTCCAAGACAGGAGTTTGTGGTCAAAAGGAAATGGAAAATGTGCATGCAAACAAAGAAGAAAAGATGGATAGATTTGACTAAAGTGTAAAACTTTCATTTTCCAAGACAGTACACAATTCTGTGCTTCTATACACACATGCCCATACACATATTACTAACTGATTTTTTAATTGCTAACATTCCTTAGTACTTAATTTTTGCCCAAAATTATTCATTTTCTACACATTTATATTTTGAAAAATTTCAAACTTACAGGAAACTTTAAAGACTAGTACAATGAACATCCACATGCCTTTCAGCTATATTTAACAATCAAGAATTGAAGTTTCCCACTAGATCTAAATATTTATTGTCTCTATCCCCAAAAATTCACATGCGATTCGAATCTTGGTGCATGTGATATGTTTCAGGAGTCCCATAACCACCCATATTTGTGATTTGCTGGAAGGATTTATAAGACTCAATATCAGGCTATGCTCATGGATAACGTTTATTACAGCCAAGGGCGCAGAGCAAAAGCAGCCGGAAAGGATAGACATTGGGCAGAATCCAGAGCGATGAGATAGATTTTCAAGTTCTTCCCCATTAAGTGCCACTTAGAAAGTGCTTTGTCTCCTGCAGAGGACATGCGCAGAATGTCTCCACCCAGGGGAGTCAGTTAAAATCTTACAGTACAAGGCTTTATGGAGGGATAATCACAAAGGCCCATCCTAGTACATGACTGACCATTCATGGCAATGGACACTCAGGACCCTAACAGTGAAACCAGTGCACGTTGGCAACCTTGATGTTTGTGCAAAGCAATTCTGACAAGCTGGTGGAGCACAGCCCATTGCTGTAGGTGTGTACAATAAAATCATCAAAATTAACATAAAGAACTTTCCGAGGACTACATACCCAGGGAATGGCAATGGTTCATCATGGATCCAGGCTTTTTGGAATTATGCAAGAAGAGGGCTACCAGAACTACTTTATTGACTCCTCATACCGTGCCTTTCCTTGTGCTGCTCCTGCCATTTGAATTGCCTGTTCCAAAGCCTAGTTCAAGTTCCACATTTTCTCCAGCACCTGCATGAGGCCTGTTCTGGAGCAGTTACTTCCTAAACATGTGCTCAGTAGCGGAACCTTGAGTGACGCCTTCCCAGATTTATTCAATCCAATGATTTCTTTCTTTTCAATGAATTCTTCATTTATTTTACTATTAATCATACAATAGAAATATTATATAGTAATAGTAATAGGGATATCTTTTATCTTATTATCTGATATGGTCATTAAAATTTTCACGTTTATCTTTTCTCTTTAACTAGATGTTAAATGATGACTGTGCTAAGGCTACTTTATATTCTGCTGCTCCTAGAACATACACATAGTAAGTGTTTTTTGATGCTAATTAATCACTGTTTCAAGAAGTACCATGCAACAATTATGCGGCTTTGGCTAGCGCGTATACTGAAACGATTTTGTCCTAGTACTAAGTGACATAAGAAAATTCAAATCTTCCTGTCCTATGAAAAAATAGTTAAAAAGAAGAATAAACTTTTAAAGAATATATGTTATAGAGAAGAAATGCGTTAGTTGTATTAACGATCAGAAACAGCATTGCGTATATTGTATGGGATTGAGTAATGATAACAAAGTGCAGAACTCCAGAAGTGAGAGTAACCGGTAAAGCCCTATTGATGACTTTAAAGAAATTGATGAGGAAAATGAGACTATTTTAACCTACCTAATTGGGTGGGTTTGAGGTTTAGGTAAAAGAACTTACTGAAGTGCTAGAAGTCTACTAAATTACTTTACTGCTGCAGGTAATGACCCAGACAAGAGAGACTTGAGCGTCATGTACATCTATCTCATCAATACAAGCCCTATCGCCTGGGCAGTTGCACAAGCTACCAGAAGAGTGAGTGCTCAGAATTATTAGGATGGTGTTCCTCAAACTTCAGAGTGCACCAGAAGCATGCGGAGGGCTTACAAAACACAGATTGCTGGCCCAGCTCCAGGAATTTCTGACTCAGTAGGTCTAGTGTAGGGCCAAATAATTTACATTTTGAACACGCTTCCAAAATGCTGATGCTGCAGGTCCGCATACAACACCGAGTATCAAGACACTATATCATTCATATACACACAACAATATACATTTACAGTAACCTACCTGCAACTCTCAGCAACCAACTAGGTCTTAAGTAGCAGAACTTAGATGTTATCACTCACCATAATACATTTATTTGGCTCTTATCCCCTTATCTGAGGCCACTATCTTCTATATCTTATACGAATAGTAATATATATATGTGTATATATACATGTATATATATATTTGCTACAATGATACTCCTCTTCAGAAAATATTCATTAATAGAATTTCATGCCAGAAAGTTAATCAACACTGCTATAAATTAGTCATCATAATATAATGGTCAGTTCTCATACCACAATTTATTGTCTGAGTAGCGTTCTTGCCATTTGTTCTCTTTGTTTCTCTTTGAAGACTTTTAGTGACTGAGAAAACTGGAAGAATAATGGTGTCCACATTGCGTGTGGTCACTTTTTGGCCTGGCACTTCTGTCTGACAGACACTATGTGGAGTGAGCTATTACCAGCAATCTGTTCATTCTACCCTCCAGTAGGCACGACAAATAGGATGTGTTCCAACTAGGCTGTAGGTCTCCTTGAGAGCTAAATACTACATATGGCATTTGTTGAATCGTTTTATTGTCCACAAGTCAGAGAGATATTTATCAGGAGCATCATTCACCTGGAAAGTCCAGGAGCGTCTTACCTATAGACAGTGATACAATGGGTTAACAGGCTGTTTTTCCTTTGTCCCAGGTTCAATCCATTTCGATGACTAAGGAAATTTATTTTGGTTATGATGTTCACTGCAATGGCACATTGACACTTTTTTCCAGATCAATGCTAGTCCACATCTGCTTATAAAAAGCTTCAGATTTCCATTTTAATGGTATCACATGAGGGGGTGAAAATCCCAGAAAGTTCTTCTGCCAGCTGTTCTACCCAATCTCTTCTACTGAAAAATAGAAGGTTGATCAAAGTTTACATGTTAAAAAATCTTAAGACACAGAAAGCTTTACTTTCTCTAGTTTTTCCATAACACCCACTTTAACACACACAAGTCAAAGAAAAGCAGGGAGAGGAGAGCAGGAAGGGTGAGGGCGGCTCTGGCAACTATAGTGTTGGGTAGTTCGGCTCCACCCTATCTTTTTTTCATTGAATTTATTGGGATGAGATTGATTAATAAAATTATATAGGTTTCAAGTGTACAATTCTATAATACATCATCTGTATATTGTATTGTGTGTCTACCATCCACAGTCAAGTCTCCTTCCACCACCCTTTATCCCCCCTTTACCCTCTTCTACCTCCCTCACTCCCTCACCCTTTTTTTTTGATAACCATCTTCTCCCCAAAACAAAGAACAGGCAGGTGAGCCAGACTTAGCCAGGATACCCTAACCTCCTGCCAGAGGGATTATTATTCAAACCAGGTAACACAAACTGAGATAATCCAAGTCTTCCTCCATCAGGTTCTGGGGCCATGGAGCTAAAAGTAAGTAAAGCTGAAGTGGCTTGCCTGCCTAGTGAAAAGTCTTACAAGCAATAGCAGAAAATGAAGCCAAAACACAGAGAAATAGACCTGTAAGAAAGGAACACAAAGCAGAGGGAGAGAGAGAGAAAGCAAGAATGAGAAGAGCTTTCAATATCCTTTTGAGTCCCTGGGTCTAGAGTGCCTGTGGTCACATCTTTCCCTATGCTCGCCAGGACCGCGATCCACTAAATTCCACTCTTTGCCCAAATTAATTTGAGTAGGATTACTGCCCCTTGACTAATAGTAAGGCATATCCCATTTTGTGCAATACCTGATCATGGCAACTATTTTAGAAATCAATCTCACTTTCAACTCTAGGGGAAAAAATGTAATGTGGGAAATAAAATTAGATTTAAACATTATTAAAAATGCCTGATATTTTCTCTGGAACTTTCTTGAAAATATACTAGTTTGACATATATGTGTGTGTATAAGTTGATCTACATCCTAGGGACAATGATTTAACATCTTTAACAGGCTGGTCAGGGGTCCACTCCCCAGGCAGAGGTGATTAGTTAGCAATCCAAGGATCTTAGTCTGCAGTTCATGCCTCAAAGGAGGCTAGTGTGGCACTTTACATTTCATTATCCAAATCTGCACCAGAAGAGGGTTTTTTTTTTTTTTAGTAGCAAAATGAGCATTATTCAAAATATACTGTACAGATATTTCCACTTTGCATAAATTAAGATTCTGGCAGCCCAGAAGCCTAACGGCCTTTAAGGTAGCACACGAAGTCTTTAATTCTAACTTGTTTAGTTAAGTGTTGCTTTTCTTAATACAGAAGTCTTTCACTTGAACTGATTGGAAGGTTGTCTCGCCCTCTGTCAGAATAGAGTTGTGTTGGCATGCAAATGAATCTTCCATGCTAGGTAGTTTCTTAGACTGCCAGGAACAGAAAGTGTGGACTTCATGGAGTTTGAGGAACTGTTTGTATGACTACTCTATTTGGCCTAGTTCCTAAAACATGTTTGTAACTGTGGAAATTTTAGGTCTGAGAGTTGGTTTCATTGTAATAAATTACAGTAAAGTAATTGGAGAGGAAGCACTTCTCATTTTGGGAAGCTACTGCTATTTTTAATAGAAGAAGTTGACAATTACTGAATAACAAATTGGCTTAGGTCAGATCTCAGTAGCAAGAGAAACTGTTCCATGCCCAACCAAGGCTGCCATACAAAATACCGCCGACTGGGTGGCTTAAACAACAGGAATTAGTTTTCTCACGGTTCTAGAGGCTAGAAGTTGGAAATCAAGGTGCAAACAGATTCCGTTTCTGGTGGGTGTTTTTCCTGGCACCTCCTCACTATGTTCTGACATGGCTTCCTCCCTGTGCACCTGGAGAGGGAGAGGAAGGGGGAGAGAGTGCGAAGGGGGAGGGAGGGAGGTGGGGAGAGATGTCTGGCATTCCTTCCTCTTCCAATAAGCACATCAGTTCTTTTGGATCAGGGCCATACCCTTATGACCTCACTTAATCTTAATTACTTCCCTAAAGGCCTAATCTCCAAATATAGTCACCTTGGGGGTCAGGGCTTCAATGGATGAATTTAGAGGGGACACAGTTCAGTCTATAACAACCTCTACACTACAGTCAAGTGATCTTTGCAAACATAAAACAGATCATGTCACTTCTTTGCTTAAAATCCCTCACACTTCTGCGTTACTTAGGGTTCTTTGGTGGAAAAACAATTGACACCGATCTTCTTAATGGGTTTTGGGGAGCTTATGGGATTGTAGGGAGGCTGAAAAACCTGCCTGGAATGAGATAGTTCCAGTGGGTTTTAATAGTAGGGGTCCCTATATGATCTTTGTTGGGTACTTATGCTGCAACAAGTAGACACTATTGGTTCTTTCCTTATGTTACACTGGAAAATACAAAGTCCCTGATTATATAACATCATGAATGCACTGGATGCCATTGAGCTATACACTTAAAATGGTTAAAATGGCAAATTTTATCTTCTATATAGTTTACCACATAAACCAAAAATTACAATAGTCTTGGTGTAGCCAAATGCTGAAAATATTCAGGAAAGCCATTTTAGGGCAATGGAACATAAATACAGCTTTTAAGCTTTTAAGGAATTGGATGGCACATGATAATATATGGAATTAAATAAATGTGATTAAATCAGGTAAAATTGATACAGTTGTGTTCAGCTTTGGAGGTCAGAGAGAGAGACAGAGAGGCAGAGAAACACAGAAGGTGACCAAACCTGGCCGTTTCTTCTTTCCTCCAATGAGGAAAATGCTTTTTTCAGGCATTGTCAGTTTCCGTACTAGGCACTGAAAGGACTTGAGAAAGTGTCACTTCTGGCACAAAGCAATATTTTCATCAAACTAACTTAAATTAGTCTAATGGCTTATATTAAAAATACTGGGGAAATATTCCTTGATATTGTAGCTCTAAGATTTGCTTCAAAAAGACCCACAGACTGGAGGAAACAAAGAAGTGTATACACAAGGTAGACTGGCCATGAATTGAACATTGTTGAGAATGACTTTAGGTTTATGAAGATTATTCATTATACTATTCCTTCTATTTTTGTGTATGTCTGAATTCTCCACAATAAAAAGATAATTAAGTCCTAAGAAAGAAAAAGAAAAGAAAAGAAGAACTCCCAAGACAGAGAGTTTAGTTGGTTTAGTTTAGGTCATGTGTTCTCCCCTTGTCTATACCAGGAAGATGAGAGGAAGGTCCGGGGGTACCTGCAAGGGTTCCTTTGGTTTCTTACCAAAAGAACATCTGGATTCACCATCTTGTCAATGAGACACAGTGGGGAAGGGGAATTCCATCAATGGACATTGGAGTACAATTAGGAAAAGAGATGGTGACTGAGTGGCCAAATAATGACAAATGTCTGCTCCTTTGCATTAACATTGGGCACTTTGTCAACTTTTCTCCCTCATCTCCTGTCACCCCTACTGCATCTCACACTCCAGCCAGGCAAGCCACGTTGTGCAGTCGTGCACACTGCCCTTTCCTGCCTCTGTGCCTTTTCACATGTTGTTATACTGGCCTGACAGTCTCCTCTGTCTTTTGTCCCCAGTAGGAGTCTACTTGTCCTGCATCTCCTTTGACTTTCCAAGCAGGACGTGGTACATCTTGAATGGCTCTCACCTCTTCGTCTCACAATAATGGAGCAATGGTTTTGCCTCAGAGTGAACTGGGAGCTCATGACATTACAGATTGCTGGGCCCTACCCTTACAGTTTCTGATTCAGCAGGTCTGGGTGGGGTCCCGAGCATTTACATTTTTTACAAGTTCCCAGGTGACGCTGATGCTGTTGGTCTTGGGACCATACTTTAGAAACTCCTGTTTTAGAGCACTGGTGTCCAAATCTGACAACATATCAGCCTCACCTATAGAACTGTTAAAAATATCATCTACTGCCCTGGCTGGATGGCTCAATTGGTTGGATCATCTTCCCATATACCAAAAAGTTGTGGGTTTGATCCCCAGTTGGGGTGTGTATGGAGGCAACTGATCAATGTCTCTCTCTCCCTTCCTCTCTCTAAAATCAATTAAAAAAATACGTGAATTACTGCAGGTCTGCAGAGTTAGATGCTCTGAGACTGGAATCCAGCAATCTGCACTTTTAATAGATCCCCTAGCGATTATTTCTGAAGTGGTTCAAACATTTTTTTGAGTAGGCATTTGAGGACCATTGTAGTCTGTGGGCCTGATTAGTCAGACTCCATCCCCACTTTAGGCAAAGTGACAGATGAGCCTAGTGTAAATCTTCCTAATATGACAGAAGCCACCTTGAAAAATAGGCACCTTCTTACTGGTTAAAAGATTATGTTTGGGAAGATTAATAAAATTTTACACAAATATTCAGAAAATATTCATCTTGGCTAGTAATTTTAAAATTTAAATTAAAACCAGATCAATTTCTACCTCTTAAATTGGCAAACATTAAAATAATTTAATAGACTAGAGAAAGTGGCGTGAAATGCATACTCTCATTTATTGCTGTTGGCATGGTTCATTGGCGCACTCTCTTTGAAAAGTAATTTGGCAGGCTCCATCAAGAGCCAGAAAGTGTTTGATTTTGTAATCTTGATTCAGTGACCTTTGATTCTGTAATCTCACTTCTGGGAATCAATCCAAAGAAAATAATCCATAATATATTAAGACTCATATAAATGAATATATAAAATAGTAAACACTGGAAACAATTTAAATGTCTAAAAATAGAGTAATGGTTAAGTAAATACATGTACATAATGGGATATTATGAAGTAATATAAATGCCTGATTATTCATTCATTCATTTATACAAAAATAAAATAGTTGCCAAGTTGTCACCAAGGGGTTATATTAATTTCCATTTCCTCAGCATTTTACCTGTACCTTCAATGACAATGGACATTATCATTAAAAATAATGTCAATGGTATATTGTGTTGCTTTATATATTAGTTTTATAGTGGAAAATGATAAAATCATATTTTTAGATGTTATCAATTAGGGAGTGATGTATACCATGTTCCATAGTTGAATTTCAGTGCTTTTATTTCTTTTAGTTCCTATAATTGTGTGTGGCTTAAATTTTGAATTGAGTTAATCAAGATAGCTTTTGCCCCTAAAAAGAACAATTTATTGAAGGCCTGATGGTACCTTACTTGTTTTCCTCTTATTTAACTCCACATATTTGAATCACTTAATCCCAATTGCCCATGAAAGACAAATTTGTCATATATGTATACTTGTATTCATCTAAATAAGGAACCATATCTAAAACATATCATGAGACTTTAAAATGTTATAATATTTAGGCTCAGTAATTATATTTCTGAAAATAAATGCTAGGGCTATAACCTAAAATTGTTATAATATTTCAAAATTATCTAATAATAGAGAAAATGTATAAAAATTATACTTATAAGGTGGTTTAAGAGCATGGGAAAATGTTATAATGTTAATTAGAAAGTATGTTAAACTTGAATATTTACTGTGATCAAGACTATGTAAAATAAGTGTTTAAAATACTGCAAAACTTCTAAAATGCTAATCTGTAACTGAAACATAACAGAATATTTTGTTTTTTCTTTCTACTTATGTGTATTTCTAAATTTCCTTTACAGTGAGTAGGCATTACTTTTATATTTAGAAAAATAAAAATACATACAGACTCTTTCAGTTGAAGTTAACAAAAAATACAACTCAACTTAATCCAAAAAGGGAGAGTAGTTAGAGGGAGAGGGAGAAAGAAGGAGAGAGAAGTTCATAGAAGGGTTTGGCTTTAGGCCCAGGTGGAAATTATATCATCGGGTCTCTTCCTTTCACCCTCCCCCAACATCTCAGCTCAGCCTCCTCTGTGTAGTGACCTCATTTTCTTCCATCTTCAGGCTGCCAGAGAAGTAGGTTGCTCACGCCTCTAGGCTTACATCATCTGCTTTAGGAATCCCAGTGGAAAGAGACCTCTTTCCCCCAATGTCTGTGTATCACTTCCAGTGTAGGACTCTTACAGGTCCTGCTTGGGCCACATGCCAAACCCTAGGTTGGGTGGGCTTGTGACAGGTACCCATACCTGTTCCAGGAGAGAGGATCTGGTACTAGAAGAGAGAAATAGCAATAACGGTCAGGCAAATTAAGAAAGATAATGGGCCCTGGCTGGTGTAGCTCAGTGGTTTGAGCATGGGCCTGTGCACCGAAGGGTTGCCGGCTGGATTCCTTGATTCCCAGTCAGGGTACATGCTTGGGTTGCCAGCCAGGTCCCTAGTGAGAGGCAACCACACATTGATCTTTCTTTCCCTCTTTTTCTCCCTCCCTTCTCCTCTAAATAAATAAAAATCTTAAAAAAAAAAAAGAAAGATAATGGGCAACGCAGTATATATCACAGTTCACTATTATGTGTGCTTTGGCCTTTCAGAACATGCAATTCCACAAATTCCCCATTCTGAATTTAATGCGACCCCCCCCTCCTTGCACAGTTTATCTCCCATAAAGACAATCCAAAGTCTTGTCCAGTGACCACATGGTCTTAAAGTCTACGAACTCGGGGTCATATGCTTTCTTCTCGGTCAGGTGAAAACAGGGCTCCTCCTAGTCCTGCAACGCAAATGATCATCTACATTGCTTCTATTGCAATGGAGTTTTTTAGTGACTCAATCTTGCTGCCCCTGGGTCTGCACATTTGAGAAGGAAGTCTCCCTCACCCATCATATTTTAGAATGATGCCACCACCCTCTCACTGGCCTGATTATGGAGCCTCTGTGGTGCCTTAGGCTTTGAGCCCTCACAGGCTTGTTTTCATGTTGGGTTTTTCTGGCACCATGACTCCCTTCAGACCTCAGCTGGCTTTTTGCCAAATTTGTACCTCGGGACCCCATAAACCAGGCCCCAATACCAGAAATTTTACCCCACCCTCAGAGTTTCTGTCTCTTAGCAACACATCTCAGCTTTGCTTCATCTACAAGCTCTCAATTTACAGTCTCCCCTAATGGTTAACCTGTCCCCAGGCTGCACTCCTGTGGGCAGTATATTGCTACAGGCATGATTTCTGATTATATTTGGCAGGGAATAGCACAGTTGTTTAAGACAAAGGGGCAAGGGAAACAGGGTTCCCTAATTTTTATCAAATCTCTGCTGTGTTCCCTGCCTCTCTTTTTTATACTCATTTTAGATTGGAGCATAGATCTCAGCTTTTTCAAATAAGCAAGAAGAATTATTACTTGACCCTTCATGGTCCAGGGTTGCTGGCTAAAGGCAGAAGGGAACTTCCAGTATGCTGTTGCCTTTGTGCTTTCAGCTTATTCTTTCCTCCTAGTTTAGCAAGGTTTCTTTCTACCAACTCCATGTTCACATCATCCCAGCTTGTCAGTATGTCCAAAGAAATGGGGCACCATGTTTGCTTGGCCTAGGTCTTGTGCCCACATCAGAGTGGGTGGGGTTTACTAGAGAAATGGGGGAGTGGTGGGAATCCATGCCAGGGTAGACTACGAACTACTACCTTTATTTTTGAAAGAATTTAGTACTGGGGCCCTAGCCAGGTAGTTCAATTGGTTAGTGTGTCATCCCAGTACACCAGGGTTTTAGATTCTATCCCTGGTTAGGGCACATACAAGAATCAACCAATGAATGCATAAATAAGTGGAACAACAAAAATTGATGTTTCTCTCTCTCTCTCTCTCAAATAAATACATTTTTAAAAAGGATTTTATTTATTTTTAGAGGACAGGGAGGGATGGAGAAAGAGAGGGAGAGAAACACAGATGTGTGAGAGATACATCAACTGGTTGCCTTTTGCATGCCCCCAACTGGGGACTTGCCCCGCCACCCAGGCACGAGTCTTGACCAGGAATTGAACTGGCGACCCTTTGGTTTGCAGGCCAGAGCTCAGTCCACTGAGCCACACCTGCTAGGCCCCAATAAGTAAACATTTTAAAAAAGAATTTAGTACTTCATATAAAATCATTGAATTTAAAACAGAAAATGTATGAGTAGAAAAGATTGTTAGGATCACACCCTCATGTTTAAAAATTACAAGGTGATTTCTAACAGAATGAGAAAGAACCAGAACTAGAGAACAAGGAAAACAACAGAAGACGTTGTCACCTCTTCTTCACACCATCAGAAATGCAAGAGCTGGTCCTGTAAATATTCAGCGGCTTTCTTACCCTTGCCTGATAAGTAGAATCTAAATTTCAAAAGTAATTTTAGAAGGTGCTACATCTGTTATTCTCATTTACATATATGTTTTGTTTTTATAACATTATCTGTTTCTAAAATCTCATTACTAACTTTATATTAGCACTTAGTAAATATCAAATTCACAACCTAGGGGATTTCCACTCTAGTTCTATAGAGCTTTCGGCTAGATTTGAACCTCCTCACCCAGAAACTTTCTTGGTTTGTAGCCTTTTCAAATTCATATCATTGTTCTGTCTTGTTGTCCCCACAGTTCCAAATCCAATGCAGATCCCTGGAATTGTGGGCCTGGCCACCTTATCACGGAAATAGATGAAAAAAATATAACTTCAACATTCAACTAAATTATATTGAGTTTAAAAAAAAACAAATGCTAATTTCAGAGTAATTTTAGATTTACAGAAAGATTGCAAAGATAGTATAAAAAGTCTCTGCATATCCTTCATCCAGTGCCCACTAATGTTAACATCTTACCTAGCTACAAAGCATTTGTCAAAACTAGAAAATCATATTTGGCATATTACTATTAACTAAACTCTAGAATTTATATGGATTTCACTCATTTTCCACTAATGTTCTTTTTCTATTCCAGGATCCAATCCAGGATAGCACAGTGCATTTAATCTGCTAAATTTTAAAACAAATCACTTTTTCAACTAATTTCTAGTTAAGCTATGACAATTATTATGAATGTGGCATTTTAATATTTAAGATAAACTTTTCATAGCAAAAACACAAGCTGTCAAGATGCCATGTTTTGTGATTATGAGCTCCTCTGGGAAAAGACTATTATTTGACACATTTTAGTTATATGATTTGATACATTCTCTACACGTTGTAGTTTTCACAACAGTAGTTGAGAGTAGTACAAGAAAATTCAAAGCATTTTAACTTTTGTGGGAAACAACTTCATTCTTCCTAATGTAATTAGTAGAGTTAGGATTTTATTCCAGTGACATACTATAAAGGTGGTGGAAATATAATTTATTACACAACTACATCAAAATTACAAATACACTGCCCGGCTGGTGTAGCTCAGTGGATTGAGCGCAGGCTGGGAACCAGAGGGTCCCGGTTCGATTCCCAGTCGGGGCACATGCCTGGGTTGTGGGCCATGTCCCCAATGAGGGCCATGTGAGAGGCAACCATACATTGCTCTTTCTCTCTCCCTTCTCCTCTCTCTGAAAATAAATAAATAAAATCTTTAAAAAAAAATTACAAATATACTACAGAAAAAAACATCCTTCAGAACAACCTACAATCTGGCTGAATAGAATTTCTACAACTAGGGAATTAAAGAAGCTACATCAAGACTGGTAACGGGGCAGAGACCCAGAATGTTCTGATCCCACACACACATGTGGCAGATAAAAATCGAGAGGCATTTCTTGTCTGCAAAGGTCCACCTTGAGTAGTGAGGGGTCCCAGCCCAACACCAGGCCCTCCAGGCCAGGGTTCCAGTGGCAGGAAGAGAGGTTCCCATGACTTCTGGCTGTAAAAATCAGTGGAGATTGAGGCTGAGAGACATAAAGGGCTTCTGGAGTCCCAGGCAGTCCCTCTTAAAGTGCCCACACACAGACTTACTTGGACTCACTCCCTTTGAGCTCCAGTGTGGGGGCAATAGCTTGAAAGGCATCGGAGGCATTAAGGAAGAAATTGTATTTTCTGTCATCAGGGTGAGCATAGGGGCTGGGGGGTGGGCAGCTTTCTCCCAGATAGAAGAGCTTTGATGAGCTCTCCCCTAACAGAGCCCAAAAGCAGGACCCGTATTTGAGACTACATCAACCTGGCTCACACTGTTTGTCCTGCCTTGGTGATTTCCTGAGGCCCCCAACTTTTAGACCCACCCAGGATGTCTTCAGTGGCTTTTCCATATGAATACGCTGTTGCAGCTCATGCTTCAGATTTTCCTAAAATCTCTCAGACAAGCAGGATGTGGCCTCAGCATGTCCTGTACCTCTCACTAAGTGGCCCCAGGCACAGCAATAGCAGCAACTAGCCTGAGTTTGCAACTTGGCCTCACCTGGACACCTCCAAGACCAATGCAAGTAACAGCCATCTGAAAATTGCTTTGTAGCTCATGTAGGTGGCCATAGGCAGAACATAGGCAAAGGCTGACCTTGGCCTTAACCTCCCAAGAAGCCCCAGAACCAGCACATCCAGTGAACAGCTTCAGAACACACTGAAGCATAACCACCCAACCACCTCCACAAGTGACACACTCGAAGGGTAGTCTCAATGGGCACCAGAGCCCCACTGAAGTTAAGTCCTGTTCTGTGAAGTGGGCCCCTGCACAACTAATCCTCCACAGTGATCACACCCAGTCCTTGCAGCCAATCAGCCTGGGGATAAATCCCTCCCATTGACATGCCAAAAGCAATCAAGGTTCTACTATAAAAGGAAGGTGTACAAAGCCCACACAGGGGTACACCTTGAATGCCCAGCTTGGGTGAATAGGGAGGCTGTGTCATTGGACCCTACAGGACATCTACTACATTAGGCCACTCTACTAAGCCTGAGGGATATGGCAGCTCTACCTAAAATATAAAAACAAACACAGGGAGGCTGCCAAAAGGAGGAGACAAAAAACATGTCCCAAATGAAAGAACAGAACAAAATTCCAGAAAAGGAACTAAACAAAATGAAGACAAGCAACCTACTAGATGCAGAGTTCAAAACACTAGTTACATGGAAACTCAATGAGCTTAGTGAGAACATCAACAGCATAAAAAAGGACCAGCCAGATATAAAGAATACACTAACTGAAATGAATAATTTACAGAGAAAAAGAATTTTAAAAAATGAGGCTAGTGTAAGGAACATTTGGGACAACTTGAAGTATACCAACTTTCACATCATGGGGTTGCTGAAAGGAGAAGAGAGAGAGCAAGAAAAGGAAACTTATTTGAAAGAATAACGACAGAAAACTTCCCTAACCTGGTGAAGGAAATAGACATACAAGTCCAGGAAACACAGAGAGTCCCAAACAAGATGAACCCAAAGGCTCACACTAAGGCACATCATAATTAAAATGCAAAATGTTAAAGACAAAGAAAGAATCTTAAAAACAGCAAGAGAAAAGCTGTTATTACCTACAACGGAGCCCATAAGACTTTTAGCTGATTTCTCAAAAGAAACCTTGCAAGCTAGAGGGGAATGGTAAAAAAACATTCAAAGTCATGAAAAGCAAAGACCTACAACCAAGATTACTCTACCCAGCAAAGCTATCATTTAGAATAGAAGGACAGATAAAGAGCATCCCAGACAAGAAAACGCTAAAGGAGTTCCTCGCCACTGAACCAGTATTTTTTTTTGAATTGGCATAATTGCGCATTATTCTTTTTTTTATTACTTTATTGTTGTTCGATTACAGTTGTCTGCATCCTCTCCCCTCCCCTCCCCCTACTCCCTCCAAACCCACCTCCCTCCCCTGCCTCCATCCTCTCCCTTGGTTCTGTCCATGTGTCCTCTATAGTGTGAACCAGTGTTATATGAAATGTTAAAGGATCTTCTTTAAGAAGATGAAAAAAAGATAAAAAATATGAACAATAAAATGGCAGTAAATAGTCCGGCTGGTGTAGCTCAGTGGATTGAGTGTGGGCTGGGAACCAAAAAGTCCTGGTTCGATTCCCAGTTGGGGCACATGCCTGGGTTGCAGGCCAGGTCCCCAGTGAGGGCCATGTGAGAGGCAACCATACATTGCTCTTTCTCCCTTCCTTCTCCTTTCTAAAAATAAATAAATAAAATCTTTAAAAAACTGGCAGTAAATATATATATATATATATATACACATCTACATATATATATATATATATACACACACACACACATCTATCTATCTCTCTATCTCTCTCTATATATATCTACCAACAATTGAATCTAAAAAACAAAATAAAAGAACAAGTAGAACAGAAATAGACTCATAAATACAGAGAACATTTTGATGGCTGCCAGAAGGGAAGGAGTCTGGGAGAGTTGGGGGAACAGGTGAAGAGATTAAGAAGTATGATTAAGAAGTACTAATTGGTTATTACAAAATAGTCATGGGAATGTAAAGTATGACATAGGTAATACAGTCAATAATATTCTAATAACTACGTATGGCATCAGATGGGTATGAGATTTATTAGGATGATCTCTTAGTAAGTTATGTAATGTCTAATCACTGGGGTATATACCTGCAACTAATATAATAATGTATGTGAACTGTAATTGAAAAAATTTTTAATTATTTTTAAAATGGTAGTTATTATGTATAATTAGTAGTTATTATACAGCATCTGGCAGAAGTAATGCCTGTTTGAGTGTGGTTGGTAGGGTAATCATATGGGTGTAATAATTTACAGTTTTAATTTGAACATTTCACCTAAAATGTCACACAATGTGCTTGAGTGTGATATTGTTACGTTACAGAATCACATGCTTGTGATTTTGTAATAAAGATTTTGTAATAAAAAAGGGACATTATTTGTGCCAGGCCCTATATATACAGTATACCTCTTGTATTTACATTATTTATGCATATGCTCAGCAAGTTTTAGGAATTTATGTGGCTCTGCATTCATGTCTCTTTTATGGTTGTTTTTAGGTTCTATGGGTGTCTGTTCCTTTGTGTGTTAGGCAGTTGAGTAAATAATTTTTTTAAAGTTTTGCATTCAACACTGCAAAACTTCCACTCGCATTTACCTTGTCTTAAGGGCCCGGAATAATATGACTCCAGAATACCTGTTCAGATTTTACTTTCTACCTTGTTCTGCTTTCTCTTCTTTAGCCTCAGAAGCTTTCCTGTGGATCCTGAAACATGCTGAACTAATTCCATTTGCTGGAGGACAGGTTTTCCTAAGATTCATAAGACGCTCACCCTTTCCCCTTCACTCCAATCTCTACTTTAATGCCACCAACTCAGAGAATCTTCCCTAATCATCCAGTTAAGGAGCATCCCCTGTCATTCTCTATCCCTTTACCTTTTTTTTTCAGAGCATCTATTAATGATCTAGGCATTGTGTCTTTGAATATTTGCTTATTGTCTCCCTCCTCTCTACCAGATTTTCAGCTCCATGAGGATAGGGGCTTTCTTAATAAATGTTGGTTGGGTGAAAATTCGTAGCATTAAACATTAAAGTCAGAGACAATCGTTTTCAATATTCCTTAGTGATATAAAAAATGTTGCAATGAAGTGGTCAAATAACGCTGAAGAGATGTATTCCACTGTCATTTTAGTGCATTCGGTTGCCCCAGGAATCTCAGTAATTTTTTACTGTGTAATTGACTACTTTCAGGGGTCTGTTCTGCTCAGAACTTTTATCCAGTATCTTGAAACTGCCTCTGGTCCTCACAAACGGATCCTACACAGAGTGCTGTCCCGTTGAAACGTAATGTGCGTCACGTATATACTCTAGTAGCTGTATTTTTAAAAGTAAAATAAAATAGGTAAGCTATTTGAATATTTAGTTTAACTCAAGATGTCTAAAACATTATCATTTGAATATGAAATCAATATAATGTAAATGCAATTCTTAATAAACTATTTTACATTTATCTTTTTACTACTGTCTTAGAAATCTGATGAGTATTTTACCCTGGCAGCACACCTCACATCATGTGGTAAATTCTAACACGGCTTTAGTTAATTCTTTAATTTTGAAATGTAGTTTTACTAAAATGATAAAGTTATATGTAATGGAAAAATATTTTACATTGCTTCAGCTTTAAAATTAAATTAATAACAAATGAGTTAAAATTCAGTTCTTCAATCATACTAGCCACAATTCAAATTCTGCAGAACCACGCCCTGGCTGGTGTGGCTCAGTGGATTGAGCGCAGGCTGGGAACCAAAGGGTCCCGGTTCGATTCCCAGTCAGGGCACATGCCTGGGTTGCAGGCCAGGTTCCTAGTGAGGGCCATGTGAGAGGCAACCATACATTGCTCTTTCTCCCTCCCTTCCCCTTCTCTAAAAATAAATAAATAAATAAATAAAATCTTAAAAAAAAAATTCTGCAGAGCCACATGTGGCCAGTGTATGGACAGTTTGTATTTAGAGCACGGACACTCTGCCTCCTAGCCCAAATTGATTGGAGCCCAGTAGCCTTCTGACTACAGATCACCCAATCAGATTCTTTCTCCCAGGAATTTGAATTTTGAACTGAGATACACAGTGGAGAAGTTTGGCTCTGAGTCATGTTAATGGCAGAATTCCAAAGTGAAGGTTATGAGCAGCTGTTGTCAGGGTCCCCTGAGCTTCCTCCCTTGTCTTCTGTCCTTCCAGAGGCCTGGTTGGTGGTTCAATTCTTTGAATTACATGAGAGAGGCTAATATATTTTCAGTAAGTTTTTATTTTCCCTTGAGCCAGCTCAAGCTGGTTTCTGTTACTTGTAATGATATTAACAAAAAGTAAAGTGAACAAAAAACTTAACAAATTTCTTTAAAAGGAGATACATAAGAGAATGTAATAGTGCAGAAGTATATACCGTACATTTATGCATAAATTGTCAAGGGTGTTATCAACCCTCAACAGAATGGAGCAGGGTATAGATAATTCAAAAGAGTAAATTGATATGAAAAGAGCATCTATTTGATTTTGGAATACATTTATGTGAATTGGGGGATGGGGGCAGAGCAGAAACAAGATACAGCTTCCTAATTGTTTTATAGAGAATTTAATCAGCATGAATTCTCCAAGAATGACGTTGATCACACAGCAGGTGTTTGATAAATGCATGTTGATTAATTGACTTAGAATACACCAGCTGTCGGTGAAAAAATGTGATCCACAATCAAACCATTTGACAGAAGAAAGCCAGGATGGTTTTTAAAATTAGTAGTAATGTCAAATTCTACATGCAAATGATTCAGAGATGGTCTTGCTGTCTTTGATTTCCTTCCTAGATGAGAATGAGATAATCGTACTCTGCTTTGGGAAGAAGGTACTTTGTGTTTAAGGCTGTAACCCTGGGTAAACTCATTCTCAGTTCTTTTTTTCTGAGTCTCAAATGCGCATCTAGAAAGTCTTTCAGTTGCATATACCACCAGGTCTGTGTGGATATGGGGAGGGGGTGTCTGGGGGGCGGTGCAGTCATAAATGATCTCTCCTGATCCTAGGAGAGTTTTCTTTTTTCCTCCTCTTAGAATCAGATAATCAATATTCAAATTTTACAGAGTAGAAAAAGAGAAGTAAAAAAGGGTTTCAGAATATTAGTTTTTAATGGATGGAAGTGAATCTATTACTACCAGTTTACAGAAAGTACAACCAGCCAGCTCCAGAAATAGGAGAAGTCTACGGAACAATTGACCTGGCTTTTTCAACAAATAATAAATTTTATAATTATATTGTAAATAGCACAATTACATTTGGAGTATAGTGCCACCTCACTGAACGTTATTTTGGGCTGGGTTCTCTACATACAAATTCTGAGGTGGAAAGTTGCATGCAGAAGTTTGCTGGAATGATGCCTCTGAGGAACTGAGGAAGGTAGGATTGTAGAGTGGAGAAGCTGACCGCAGTGAGGTTTCAGCTGCAGCCTCAGTAATCCAATGGGAAGTTTCGAAGCAGGGATGACCCTTCAGAATTGTCCCAAATCGAGGCAAGGGGGCCAAGCTTTGTATTGCTGCCTCAACCAGACATTTGATATGAGCTGCCTCCTATCAGGGGCTATGCATTTTGGAGAGGCAGTTCTTTGCACCTTAGGCGGGTTCCTAGCAAGGGATGCAGCTGTGAGCTAACAGCAGTTAATATGCTCTGGAGCTAGAGGATGAGAATGTTGACCCTTGATGGAACACAATAATATTCACTAAAATCATGTAAAAGAGAATTAAATCCTGAGGTGATAGTGCTATTTAGCTATTATTCAACCCATAATTTGCATAATAATGGCTATTCTATTTAAAAAGTCAAAAGGAAGCCCTGACCTGGTGGCTCAGTTGGTTGGAGCATTGTCCTGTACACCAAAAGGTTGTGGGTTTGATTCCTGGTCAGGGCACATACCTAGGTTGTGGGTTTGTTCCCTGTCAGAGCACATATGGAAGACAATGGACCAATGCTTCTCTCTCATATTGATGTCTTTCTCTCTCTCTAAAATAAAATTAAAAAATAAAGGAATATGAATTTACTGTAAATATTCTGGCATTTTATAGCCATTGAACATTTTCAGTTGTATATTTTGAGGCAAGGAAATAAATTATTGTGCTGTGTTCACTTGCTAAACATTTTCTTTATACCTTCACTTTTGGAACCCTGGGTGCGGGACACGTTTTTCAGTTGGCTCCCAGGCTGTCATACTTGTCCACCTCCTACCTTACTGGCCACTCCTACCTAGTTCTCTGATGACTTCTCATCTATGGCCTCTGAATTTTGGATTACTTAGGGCTTAGTCCTTAGACCTCTTCTTTTTCTCTTTTCAAATATCTAATTTCCTACATGTTCCCATCCAGACTAATGGCTTTAAAGATCATGCATACTTTGATGACTCCCAGATGTTTATCTCTAGCCTGGTTCTCTTCCCTGAATTCCATTCTTACTTAACATCTCTACTTAGGTATCTACACACATCTCAAATTTAATGTGTTGAACCAAGCTCATAATTTTCTCTCGCTTCCATCCCTTACAAAACTACTTCCTCCTGGAGTCTTCAGAAAATCTCAGCAAATAACAGCCTCACTCTCTCAGTTGCTCAAGCCAAAAAATCTTGGACTTATTCCTAAGTATTTAAAAAAAATTTTTGGGCATTATGTCAATTCACTCATATATACTTTGTTGTGTTATCTCTGACAAGGACTTTTTTTTCACATAAACACCATTGCTAACAAAATTAACATAATGTCTTAATATTTTTTAATAGCCAGTCTATATTCAAATACCTCTAATTGTCTCAAAGGTGTCATTATATAGTTGCCTTGTTCAGATCAGGATTAAAATAAAGGAGAAAGTCAATTAACAAATAATTATAAAATATATCAAAGTGAAAATCAATATTGCAGAGTATGGGGTTAGATGGTACAAAGTGTAAGGGAGCAGTTGCTTGGCTATTTAACCCAAAGTGCTCAGAAAAAGCCCTTTTTTCCTCTCAAAGGTTTATTTTATTCTCATTTGAGAGAGACGGGGAGAGATAGAGAGAGAGAGAGGAACATCAATACAAGAGAGAAATATCAGTCAGTTGCCTCTTGCACATGCCCCAGACTGGAGATCAAACCTGCAACCTAGGCATGTGCCCTGACTGAAATTGAACCAACATCATTTTGGTTTGCAGGAAGATGCCCAACCAACTGAGCCACATCAGCCAGGGCAGAAAAGGCCTCTTCGAGCAGAGATTAGAATGAAGTGTTTTAAGGAGGTCATAACCAAATGTATTGAGGCAGCATAGGAAGAAATTAGGAAAATTCCTTGGCAAGTGGAATGGGGTCACTGAGACAGATGATATCTGAACAAACTGGCTGAGTGATTTACAGCCAGATACAGGTCACCAGGGCAGAACGCCCCAGGTGCCTAGCAACGTGCAAAGAGACACAGGACCTCACCCCCAGGGCGGCCTTTCCTCCCTTGGCATACCACTGGACACGCTGTTAGACACCTCCTGACCTTTCATATCACTGGCCAAGCAGTTCAGACCCTCCCCTGACCTTTCCTCCCTAGAGATAACATCAAAGCCTCAGTTATATTTCAGCTCCAGGCCTGGAAAAGCAGCAACACCAGGCAGGAGATGTTAGGACCATCTACAATGACTAATGACCCCCTGCCCTGGTGCTTACCAATCAGTAGAGACCACAACTCTGAAAGCACACACCTGGAAAAGCTGGAGTAGATAGGAAATATCCCCAAGATTGCTGCCTACCTTTTGGTACTGGATTGTTGTGGGGAGAAAGGGGTGATAAGCACATGTGCAATACAAGTCAAATGGTACTGGGGGAGGCTCTTGACCAGAGAGACCTGTCCGTCTAACCTGGTAAAGGGATCAATTGGCTAGAGGGTGGGCCAAGAAAGTTTGGAAAGTTGATTGGTTATTTTGAAAAAGTGCATGGTTCATCCCAAACCCAAAAGAGTAAAACCCAGTTTAGCAAAGAAACTCTGTTTCTTTCTTAATCTCTCCCACCCAGAAACACACACTCGCTCCGTTTGTTTGTGTGTTCTCTCCATAGTAACCATGCAGGTCTAGCAGCTATGTGGCTGGCAGCCACATGGACTCCAAACACAGGATCCAGGAAGGAGCTCGGGTACAGCAGTACAGCCAAGCAGCGCTAAGCTACCTGGGTGGGGACTGGGACCACTTAGCTGTTGCCTGAGGGCTCCCAAGGACTAAGCTTTAATATGGAACAGAAACTCTGGACACCGGCCTTTGTTTTGGCCTTACTGAAGACACAATTGGGCTTTTTCCATGGTGGGATGAATGAAGTTGGGACACAGGGGTAGCCTTCTATTTCCACCTGAATAAATCTTACTACACCACAATCTTCCATGCATGGGCCCATTAAATGCTTTTCCTGGGATCCGGTGAAAGAGCCCACTTCCACTGGCAGCATATCTACCAAATGTTAAATGTCTCTTAACTAGTAATTTTTCTTCCTATAATTCTGACAATTATGGCTGCAGTTTGCATAAAAGACACCAGGATGTTCTTTGCACCATTATTTGTAACAGCAAAAGATTAAAAACAAACTAAATGTCCGTCAACAGTGGACTTAATACGTAAATTATGACACAACTCTGAAGGTTGGTATAGTAACAGCCATTTTGAAAAATGATTTAGAAAATCACCATTTTGCCCTGGCCAGTGTGGCTCTGTTGGTTGGGTGTCATCCTGCAAAGCAGAAGGTCACTGGTTCAGTTCCTGGTCAGGGCGTTGGGTTGTGGGTTCTTCCCAGTTTGGGGTGCATACAAGAGATAGTAATTACTATTTCTCTCTCACATTGATGTTTCTCTCCCTCTCTTTCACCCCCCCCTTTCCCTGTCTCTAAAAAATAAAAAAATAAAATCTTTTAAAAAAAGAAAGAAAATCACCATTTTTAAAACCTCAGTGTAATTGATTCAACCATGGGTCATCTGTGGATGCTGAAACTGAATCTGAGGGTTCTCATAACTCTGGTTTGATTTAAACTATAGTTTTAACACAAACACTCTTTTTTCTTCTTGCTCTCAGCACACTTCCTGACTTGACTTTAGTTTATCACCTTGGTGATTGTTGACCCCTGAAGCAGCGGAAGACAATAACCAGGTTTTGACTAAAGGTCACAGGGTTTAAGGCCCTGGCAGGCTAAAGATAACATCTTAATCTAAATTAAGTTCTGATCCTGAGCCCTAAGGCTGGATGACCCTCTTGACTACCTCTCTTTGAAACCTGCGATGGACAGCTGGACTCTTCAAAAACTGTCAGTGTCATGAAAGACAAAAAAAAAAGTAGAATAAAATAAAAGGGACAATAAGAGAGACTAAAGAGATATTTCTATTAAATGCAATGAGTGATTCTTGATTAAATTATGGATAGAAAAAAGGCTATAAAGTCCCAGCTGGTGTAGCTCAGTGGATTGAGCATGGGCCTGAGAACCAAAGGGTCGCCGGTTCGATTCCTATATGGAGCACATGCCTGGGTTGCAGGCCAGGTCCCCAGTGAGGGCCATGTGAGAGGAAACCACACATTGATGTTTCTTTCCCTCTCTATCTCCCCCCATTCCCCCTTTCTAAAAATAAATACATAAATAAAACATTTTTTAAAAAAGCGGTAAAGGACAGTTTTGGTGATAATTGGGAAAATTTGGATATGGGTTATGTCAGGTATTATAGAATTGATATCAAATTTCACAGGTCTGATAATGGGATTATGGCTTTGTAAGAAAATGTCCTTGTTCTTGGAGAAACACGCAAGTGGTGAATTGTTGTGTTATCTGTAATGTGCTTCCAGGTGAATGACTCAGTAAAAACAAAAGAGAAAAATAAAGCAAATGTGGCAAATTTTAACCATTGTATATCTAGATAAAGGGCATACAGATATTTATTCTACCATTCTACTTTTCCTGTAGACTTGACAATTTTTGATTATTATGTTATTGTCATTGGAACCAAGATTTTCTGCATAAGTGAAAAGGGATAGAAATATAAAATTGAACCAGCCAAGTAAAACTCTGTGATATTAAATGTGAACTGTTTTCAACATGATCGGTAGAGCCCCTGGGGAGAGGAAAATGAAATTCTGTATCTAATTTTCTTATCAACAATATTTTCATAGTTATACTATTTCAATGATTGTTAGTGGTTTTCAACTTTTAGAAGCAGCCTATGAACAAAACGGGTAAAACTTAAATATAGTTACTAGAGAAATTATAAATGCCAACATTTAAAATGTGAAAGTAAGGATATAAACACAGAAAGCAGGAGGAAGATTGAGAAGAGCTAGAAGAGGAGAACTTACCTTATTACTTAATACAGGGATTTTCCAAGTAACTCAAGAAATAGCATTGTTCAGAATTAGGAAAGTAGCCATCACAAAGCCTTGAAACAGAAATGATTAAAAGTGGTTCCTTCTGGGAAATCAAATTAGGGGTGGGAGAAGGTGGGGCAGTAGACTACCGTTTTCATGATTAGCCCTATTATATTATTGTTTTTTTTTCCATGTGTGATTATTATGATAAAATGTTTTAAAATAAGGGATTTTAATAAGGCAAGGGGAATGGCTTACAATTCATAATGCCTGTACAAACACAATAGAAACCTGGTGTTTAAATGACCTCAGTTTCACAGAGATTTCAGGGTGGGATTGGTTACGAGAGGTTCTATTAGTGGAACAGCAGAGGGG
>PVJI01011943.1:0-54041 GCA_004026765.1 Micronycteris hirsuta | reverse complement strand
TGGATGGATGGATGGATGGTGGGTGGATGGATGGATGATGCATGGAATATTCTCCCTGCTGCAGCTTCAACATTTCCTTAAACACCAGGTCCCAGGTGGCTGTCCCCCCACCATCACTCCCCATCCCAGCCTCAGGGGACCCAATGAAGAAGCAATGAGGGCTGAAAGTGTCGCTGGAGGGTCGCCTGAGCGAAGCATGGGATAGGCTGAAGGAGACGCGGGAGGCTGGGAAAGCCCCGCCCAGCTTTTCAAGCATTAAATGGAATAAAATGCGCAGGGCCCTTCGGAAACCGCACAGCAGGGGACACAGGGGCACACCGGCTCACTGACGCGCCGGGGTCTTTACCGCAGCATCTCGTTCTCCCTGCCCCATGGCCCTGCAGGGGGGAAGGGTGACTATCCAATGGGGAAACTGAGGCTCACAGGGATTTACTCACCCGTGGCCACATATCTGATCAGAGGGGAAGCCTCCAAGTTGTACCCTAGACGCACCCACGCTGAGTGCTCGATAGGTGGGCAGTGAGGCCATGTGGACCACTCCACCCCAAAATGCAAGCGGGCAGTCCTCAGCGGCCACCAAAGACAGAGGGGCAGAGGAGTTAGTCCCTGTGACCTGCATTAGCAAATCCATTCGTGAAATCAGTTCCCTCCCAAAGAGCTGAGAAGCAGTGACTTCCCAATGGCTCCTAGATGCCTTTTTCATTCCCGTGTGGGCGGCGTGGTGGGGAGGCCAGGACCCTTGGGGACCAGGATGGGAAGCCCGGGCCCTCCCCTGCGTCCTTGGTTTCCCCATCAGCAGGAGGCCCTCCCCAATGTCCGCCTCCTCTCTTGGGGACTTGGGTCTTCGCCGTCTCCCTCTCCCCCTGAAAAATCCAGGGAATCGTGTGGAGTGGAGCTGGATGCTGGCGATGACATTGCCTCTGCCTGGGTATAAATAATTTACTGCTGATGGTCAGAGGGAATTTAATTAGTTCTCGTCCTCCTGACAGAATCAGCCCACCGCCGCTAAAACACTTCACTCCGAATCAGTCTGAAAGAGGCCAACAAGGCAGTGCTAATTTTACACACACGGCGTCCCCCGCAGCTTCTGAAAATACGAACATGGCGCGGAACACCACCCAGGCTGCCGCCGCCGCCGCCTCACTGTGGGGAAGGTGGGCCACGGGCACCATGTTCGGGCACAGGGCCAGGACCCTGCTGCCGTCCGTTCCCAGCCTTACCCCTCCCGTTCACCAGATGAAAGGATCGGGGACCCCAGTGGTGTGATCCATGGGTGAGCGGGCCCAGGTGAGGGGCTCCCCCACCCCAGGATTCCAGCAGGGAAGACTCAGCCGAGTGGCCCACCTAGGGAGCCCCGCACAGGGGTCAGGACCTGCAGCTGAGGCCCTGGGACAAGTGGAGCCCGCCTGCTGCCCCCGCTGCCCCCGCGGGGGGCCCCCCTCGGAGGCACAGGCGGGAAGGAGGGGGGCGAGGAGGCCTGGCTTGTGGAGCTGCAGGACAGGCTGAGATGAGGCAGGTCTCAGAAAACAAGATGACGGATCAATCAGCCACAAAACCACCACAACGAAAAGGGGCTTCAACACGTGGGGAGCATCGTCAGCAGGTCTTTGGGGGGAAAATCGGAATCTCCGAGAAACGTTCGGGGAAAAGGAAGAGGGTGAGCAGGCCAGAGGCGGCCTCGGGGGTCGCACAGAGACTGTCCGGGCAAGACCGGTGGCCGGTGAGGAAGGAGACTGCCCGGGCTCTGTCTGCGAGGGAGGGGCCGGGCTCCTTGCTCCCTGCCCCCACCCCACAGCAGTCAGCACCCTCATCCGTGAGGACGCACACCCCAGCCTGTCTTGCTAACCCTCAGAGGACACTTGATTTTAATGCACGACATGGAGAGGCACCTGTCCCACCACCTCCCGCCAGCCCTGTGTGGCTGGTGGTTTTTACTGTCACCTCTGGTGTGACCAGGGAGGGTGCTGCTGTCGGCCCGGGACCCACCCGACCCCCAGCGCAATTCGGTCCCTCACACACAGCAGACAGCTGGAGCAGTCCTCCCTTGCAAAGGGCGCTGCTATACGGCGCTTTCTCCTCCTGCAGGGAAAGCGGTACACCCTCCGGCCGCCCCCCCCCCCGACCCCCACCCCTGGTGCGGAGGTCAGGGCACAGAGCTGTGTCCGCACTCACCCCCGGCTCAGACCAGGCCCCTCAGCAGCATGTGCTGGGTGAGACCCAGGCTGGGCCTGAGGGAGTGTTGCCCTCAGGGTCCCCGAAAGCCGTCTCCGTAGGGAGGAGGGAGCTGAAACCCAGACATACAGAAGGGCCTAAGGCTAACTGACCGCTAACCATGTCCTGACCCCCCCTTCACGCTCCCTGTGCTGGGTCCCTTGGCACCCACCCCCAGCGCTCAGTCCCAGTGCAGACGGGGACCTCAGGGCTTTCTTGAGAAGGCCGGTACCTCGCCCCAGGTCACCCGGGGAAGGGGGAACAAGCAGCTTGTGAGCAGGTGGGCACACCAGCTCTCTTCCTGTCCCGCACCTGCCTGTCCACTGTCTGCCCTTCAGGCCCCTGCTGGGTGGCCCCACCTGACCTCATCCAGCCATCCTGCTCTGTGCACTCGGGGCCCAAGGGAGGTGACACAGCCCCCGCCATCGGGACACCCCAGAATGTGCTCGCCGTGCCGGGAGGAAGGGGCACCACGGTGGGTGCGAATGGAGCTGTCCGTCAGCAGGCCGCCAACCCCCCGGGAGGGGCAACGACCGCCTCTCACGACGACCAAGGAAACCGTCGGAAACCAGGCGATAACATTCCCTCCCACTCGGCGGGAAGATGGCCCCCCGAAAACAACAGCCGAGCCACAGGCACCTGCTCGGGAGGGAGCAAGCCTCCCAGGGGCGGGGGTGGGGGCCCCTAGCCAGATATCTCGGGAGCTGTGGGGATGCCTGTGCGCCTTGAATCCAGGGTTCTGCTTCTAGGAACGGATCCGGAGAAATCATCAGAGTCAGAGGTCTAGGCTCACGTACCAGGGAGCTAATCACAGGGGTCGTTTACCACGGGGCGAAGGCTGGAAGCCGCCCAAGCCGCCCACAGTCCGGGAAGGAGGGGACAGACTAGGAACCTGAAGGACGTCCGTCTGGCTGACGCGCCAGCAGCCACTCAGGACCGTGGCTTTGGCTGAAGCCGCGGAGCGTGCCCACTGCACCGCACTCAAGGGAGAGAGGACACAGACTAGACACAAACGTCGGCCTCGGTCTGCTTTAAAATACCCAGTTTTTAACAGATGAGTAAGAAATACACCAAAACGTTACAGGCGTCATCTCTGGGTGGGAAGATTTCAGTTACGGCTCATTTTTGTCCCTATAATTACACTCTTCTGTGCTTTCTCTGCTTTTTACCAAGAGGAAATATTTACCATAATCATAAAAAATATTTTTAAGTAGCAAAGAATACATTTGTGTTCTGGCTGTGGAATTCATTTTGGAAGCTTAGCCAGGTCTTCAAAGTCCTTTTTGTAAAAAAAGATATTTTACTTATTTATTCTTAGAGAGAGGGGAAGGGAGGGAGATAGGGAGGGGGAAACATTGATGTCCATCGGTTGCCTCTTGCACACCCCCTACTGGGGACCCGGCCCAGAACCCAGGCATGTGCCCTGACTGGGAATTGAATGGGCGACCTTTCGGTTCGCAGGCCAGCGCTCAGTCCACTGAGCCACACCAGCCAAGGCTCAAAGTCCTTTTAGAGTGGGGCCCAGAGATCTGAGGATGGACCCCCAGCCATGCTTTGTCTGAGAAAGAACAGAGCAGAGTACCCTCCTTTCTTCTAGGAAAAACACTTCTATTAATACAGCCGAAGGCCACTCAGGGTTCTGACGCAGCCCTGCCCCGCTGCCCGCTCCCACAGCGGCTTGCTGCACCCCGCGTTTGCCGCCACCTAGCCTTCCTTGTCTCACCCAGCACGGCTCGGAGAGCAGCGCTACTGAGACCCAAATATAGCACCTTCCGTCTATTCCTAGTCGAGTCACTGGGCTGCTCTGACTGCAGCGCTATGTTTAGCTCCTGGGCCTGTCCGGGAGGTGCACTCACCACTGCTCCCAGCTTCAGTCGTCCTCAGACGGGATACCTCTACCCCCGTCCGGTCTGAGCCACCCGCCACCATCATGAGCAGGAAGAGGGTGTCGACAGAGTCCTCCGGCACACGGCTGGAAACCCCCTCCGTGTTCCATCCACTCGTTAATCAGCCCCTTGTGCTGTGCGAGCGTCGTGAGCCTTTGGAACGAAGACGCGTGGAGAGGCTGTCCCGGTCCGGATGGCAGCCCTGCCACGCGGCGTCTGAAATCTCCGCTGGAAGAAGTGGCCGGAGCCAGGGTCCTCCTCCCCCACAGCCCCCTCTCCCGCACCGCCCCCAGGCTGCCCTGGCCTGCCTGTGAGCCTGGGGGCTGGGCGGCCCTTGACCCCAGGGCAGCAGCCACAGGGCAGGGCGCACCACCCGCTGAGAACCGGTCCAGGGCAGGCTGCTGATGCCCTGAGCAACAGGTCCCAGCCCCGCTTCTCAGGGACGCAGCTCCTGCCACTTGCTTGGCCTCCTCTTGGGCACGGTGCCTGGCTTGTCTGCGCCTCAGTTTCCTTTCCTTATAAAACGAAGCCACTCCACGCCCACCTCACGGAGCCACTCCGAGGACTGGCCACGCCCACCTCACGGTGGTGGTGGGGCATTCGGAGGACTGGCCACGCCCCTGGCAGAGGAAGCCGCGACTGCGGGTGCGCAGCGGACCTGGCTGTCCCCAGGCGTCCTCGCAGGGCTTCATTTCTGCGCCCGCTCGCTCTGTGGCCCGGCTGAGTCCATAGAAACGCCCTCTTTTCTTCCAACTCGATGAACTCGGAATTTGAAAATCCATTTGAGATTCATATATAAGAACGCACCTGACCTTTCCCTCTGAGCTCTCTATTAAGGGAGGTTTGCCGACCAGATCAATAATGCAAAGCCCGGGCGGCTGCTCAGCGGCTCCAGGGGCCGCTGGGGCCCAGCCTCCGCGTGGCAGTCACGTGGCTCGCGCTTCCGCTGTGCCGTCGGTTCCTTCCGTCAACCACCGACTTGCACTGATTCCCATTTGTCTAGGGCGTCTGCTGCCAGCATCGCACCAGGTGCAAGATCTTCCGCTGCCCGAGGCGAGCTTCCGAGGGCGTCTGGGTGAATGGATGAATACGGATGGGGAAAGGATGCGTGGATGATGAATAAGTAAACAGATGGATGGATGGGTGGGTGGGTGGATGGATGGACAGACAGACGGACGGGCAGGCACCCCCACTATCCCCTCCGCTACCCCCTTTCTCCGTGCTGACCGGCGCAGCAGCGGTCTAAGAATTTCTGAGCGGACGAAGCTCCCTGCATCTCAAAAGCCATCCGTGTGTGAGCGATGGTTCCCCGCCAGCAGCAACACTGACCACTGCCCCCAAGCCCTCCTGTCCTTCTCTCCAGGCCCCACCCCAGGACCCTGACCCTACAGTCCAGGACCCGATGGCTCGCAGGACCCACCAGGGCTGGGGCTGCGTGCAAGCCTCCCAGCTCCCCGGGAGTGGCCCGTGGGCCCTGCTGCTCTGCACGGCTTGCCACAGTGTGAGTTGCTGCTTAAAAGTAAACAGCCTGTCGTGTCTTTGGAAGGATGGAGAAACCTGTAAATCACAGATAAGAGACTGACTGCAGGGAGAGGAAGGGCTCTAGGGGGAGGAATCTTTCATTAAACCAGGGGCGGGAGGCAGGCATGGAGCTGGAGAGCCGCGAGGAAGCCCACAACGGTGTGATTGCTGTAATTCTCGCCGCCCCGTGCCAGGGCTGGGCCCGCTGTCATCAGCTCTTTGAAAAGGCTGCCTCTCCCACCTTACCTCTGGACCGATGGTCTCTGATGGCATCAGGCACCAAGATTCTTAAGGAATCCCGGGATCTCCAGGCACCTCTGAGTTCTCTACAGAAGCGGGCACTGTGGTTTCTCAATACAGGTCCCAAAACCAGGGACAGCAGAGTGCCCCTGTCTCAGAACAAAAGACAAACCGTGGTCCTCCCCACAAAACTGGCCCCGGTGATGCCCAGACTCGGTCCAACAGGCCCGGCTGAGGACCGGCCTTGCCCCTGCCCACTGCAGCCTGCCTGTCCCCGAGTGCGTCAGCTCCTGGTCATCGCCCCCGCTTTCCTCACGGCTGGACGCCCTCACGCACACCACAGAGCAGGCGCTGGAATCTCCGTGTGGACTTCCGTGCGCTCTCTTCCATCACGGAAACCCCAGTTGAAACTGAAGCATATTAGAATAATTTTATCAGGCTGTATTAAGCCCAGAGCCTTAAATCTGTGATGTATAGTTTTAATTAAGTCTTAAGTTTCCAACACAGAATCTCATTTTAACTCGCTGCCTGTGTCAAGTGATGCTGCTGATCCCCAGGGTTCAGGACGCAGAGCCAATGCCAGATGTCCATGAACTTGGCATGCAGGGCCGGGGTCTCCCTCCCGCCCATCCCTGGGAGCCATCTGATTGAAGGGCCCTTGCTGCCCAGCTGCCTGGCCCAAGAAGAACCGAAACTCACAGAGACCAAAGGGCAGCAGAGGCCCCCACGCCATCTCCGATGGACAGGACAAGCCCAGGTCCTGGGCCCCCAGGCAGCGCCCCTGGCCCTGGGCGCAGACGGTTCATCCTTCCAAAACACATTTCCTCAGCACCTACCGGAAGCTCAGACAACGGGCTGCGGTGGAAGACGCAGGCGCCCCCGCTCCCGTCTCCACCCCCCCTACTCCGAAGAACGAGCTTTATGAAAGGGCAGATTCTGTCAGTCCCTGGCTCTAAAAAAAAAATCCTTAATTGATTCAATCAGCTGATAGAGTGGACAGACACTTCCTGGGCCACAGAGGCTGATGTCACTGCCGTGATCCCCTGTGGCCACTGCGGCCCGTGGTGTGTGCGCAGCCCCTGCGTGGCGGCCCCTGGGGCGGTCAGCTGCGGTCAGGAGGGGATCCGCCGTCCGCCCCTCACTCCGGTTAGCTTGTGTGTTAGGGTGACAGAGGGGTGAGGGGCGGCAGCTGTCCTATCACGTGACCGCCCACGGCGGGTCTCAGACACAAGGGCTTCGGACCCATCGCAGCCAGCCCACGGCAAAGGCCGAGGCAGCAGCCGCGCACAAGCGCCAAGGCCCACGGTGGCGGACGTACGGGAGGGCCCACCGCCCACCGCAGGGGCGCCCCTCCCCGCCGCGCAGGGCTGCCAGATGCCACTGAGAAACTTACAGCACGGCCGTGAGATCGGAATTCCAGAGGGACAACGGAAACCTTCAGGGCAGGTATGCCCGTGCCACATTTGGGATGAAAATTGTCTGAACAATTACTGACTCTGAAATTCAAGTTTACCAGGGAATCCTGGATTTTACCTGAAGACCCCTCACCCCGTGGCAGGTGACCTCTCTCTCCCTGGGCCAGAGTCCCCCACCCTCTTTCTGCCCCTCCCTCCAAGGAAGGTTCTTGGGGAGCAAGGCCGCGCCATGCCCCCGAGAGCTGGCCCTTCTTCCCAGAGCACCAAGAGCACTTCCTCGCAGCCGGAGAGGATGGTTAGGAGAGAAAGGCAACGGCCAGGAATGAAGGAGGGCTGGGCAGGCCACACCCTGCTGCCCGTGGCCTCCTAGCCACGCCTGCCTCTGGGTGGCGGTGACACCGAGGCAAGTCTCGGAGGCCTCCTGAGATGGGGGTGGGGAGGGTGCTGCCCATGGGGAGGGGCTGGGAGAAGGGAGGCCTTTTGAAGCCAACCCCCCACCCCTCAGCACGGTAAGGACCGGCACCTGTCCGTTTAACGGGCCGGGCCCCGGCCACCGGGCCACAGCGGCCACTCCCGGTGACTAACTGTTGCTGAAGCACATCGGGGATTTTCCAATGCAGTGACTCACGCCTCCAGGATGTGCTCAGAAACCTCCAGTGGAGTTTAAGTGATTATTTCCGCCTTCCCTTCTTCCTCTGGAACGTTCCTGCCCCTCCCTTCCCCTCATCACCCGACTCCCAGCCCGTCCTGGTTCCGGTTTTCTCCGTGAACCTGCCAGTACAGAGGGGACCGGGCACGCGCTGGAGGAAGGCAGTATCTGCTTCCCCGCCGGGCCAAGGATGGTGCTCCTCAGGAACGAGCAGGACACAGAACTGGGAGGCCGGCCAAGGAGAGCAGGCAGCATCTCTGCGCCATGTGCCCTCTGGGGGGCTGCTGCCCTAGGGAGACGTGAAGGGCTCTAGGAACTGGGGTGAGCAGGAAAGCAATCCAAAAGAAGGAATTTGGGACATTAAAAAAAAAGATCATGTGTTCACCTGAGAATTTACTGAGCACCTACTATACTGGCAATGAAAAACAGCAGTGAGCCAGATGGCAAGATGCCTGCCTCCTGGGGATCCACGGAGTCCTCACACTGCTGTGTGTCCCCAAAGCCATGTGGAGACCTCATTAGGGGGCGCAGCTCGGGTCAGCAGGCTGGGCCGGGGCCTCCGTGCTGCGCCCACCCACTCACAGGTGGGCGGGTGCAGCTGACCTAGGACCCCAGGCGGAGGAGGGCCAGGGTTCCCCACGGTGAGTGCACATGGGTGCCCCTTGAGGAGCTTCAAAGTGCTGCCTGGGCCCCCCACACACAAGGCTCCGCCCAGGGGTCTGCAGCCCCCACCGAGCGCCGCTGGTCTGTGGAGAGGCACTCGTCCAGCAGCTCACTGGAATCTCAGCGACACAAGCACAGCCGGGGAACCGGCAGAGGACCTGCTGCAGGGGACAGGGGCTCTGGTGTCTGGGCGTTCTAAACGAGCAGACGGAGGGGAGCGGGGAGAAGGGGAGAGAAAGGGAACCCCATCTACACAGGCCCTGAGACCAGGAGGCCGGAGTGTGAGAAACGCGGGAAAGAGGTTGGCGGCACAGGGGGAGCAGCAGGTCTCAAGGGGCTTGGACCACCTTCCAGAGGCTTGGGAGTGGCAGGACCAGGTTTACCCTGTAAAGATATGACTGGCGTCGGCTTAGGGCAGGGGTGTCAAACTCATTTTCACCGGGAGCCACGTCAACCTCACGGCTGTCTTCAAAGGGCCAAAATGATTTTAGGACTGTATAAATGTAACTACTCCTTAAGTGCTAAGGATTTGAAGTTACATTCAGCCCTTTGAAGGCGACCATGAGGCTGATGTGGCCCCCGGTGACAATGAGTGTGACACCTCTGGCTTAGGGAAATGGGTCAGAGGTGCACCCACCAGGACGAGAAAGAAGAGACCGGTTTAACCCTCTGTCACTCGCCTTTGAAAAGAGCAAGTCTAAACGAGGCTAAAAATGGACAACTGGGCCAGCTCCGCCTCCACGGCAAGATGGGGCCAGGTCACTTCCAACTCCCGGAGATGAGAGGAGCCCCCCCTGAGCAAGTCCAGCCGCCGGCTCAGCTGAACCAGCTGTTTTCAGCCAGCCCCACCCCAGAGGTCTGCAAACTACTTCTCTGTTTCCTGTGGCCTGACCAGATCTACCCTGTCTGATCAGGCTGAAACCCCCAGACAGAGCCTGGCCCCCAAGAGGACGTCACCTGTCCTGTCGAGGGCCTAGGACACGGTGACAGCCACTTGTCTGTGTCCACTGGGCCAGGCCAGCATCCCCAGCAATTCGACCCATCGCTGACCCAGGTGTCTCTTCGAAGAGAGCGCGTAACGGCTCACATCTGTCGCCAGTTGACTTTCACGAAGGAGACGCCGGCTAAGGCAGGCGGTGGGCCTCATGCAATCAGCGGAAGGCCACCCCGGAGATTTTTCGAAGTCCTGCCCAGGTTTCCAGCCTGCCAGCTCACCCCAGGAACTTTCCAGGCCCCGTGAGGAAGTGAGCGAAGTCCTTCAAACAAACCTCTTCGTACAGGTCAAGATACGGCCACACAGATACGCAGACAGCGTGGAGGAGGGTGGAGATGGAGGCACCCCCGCGGTCCCGTCTCTCGGGAGCACTGATGGATGCAGCTGCCCCAGCTCTGGCCCAGCACCTCCTGCCGCCTCTCACCTGGCCACCCAAGCACCTGCTTCCATACAGTGAGAACGGGTTCGTGCTTGCCCCAGCGTGGGCCCCGCAAGCCCAGTCAGAGTGGAGGGCTAACCCAAACCTGCAGAGCCCAGCGTGCTGGTAGCAGGTGACGGAAAGCCACACCACCCCCCACCCCGACCGGAAAGGCCCCACTGCAGCTGCTCCCTCTGAACCCAAGAGCTGGCCTTGGCTCTGATGAGGATGGAAGGTGCAGGAAGTGGTTGAATTCCGATTCCCAAAATTTGAACACCCAGAAAATCAGACCTCCCAACCATTCTGGCTGGAGCCAAAAAGCAGGGCGTGAGAGACCAGTTTGATGGAGCGCGAGGTCAGCAAAGCAACCCAGGGCTCCAGCGGGACACACCGGCCCTCAGCAGGGAAGCCACGTGGCTCCGAAGGAGGAGGGCAGTGGTGGGTTCTTCATGGGCTCCAGGGACTCGGGAACGAACATCTTCCGAAAAAATATCTTAGAGCTTGATGGTCTAAAGCTTACCATCACACTTGAAGACATAAACTCAATTTATAACCATTTTAATGCTATTACAGGGTTGGGTGGGGGACCTCTTGTGTTTTTAGAGCCGAGGTTCCCGGATGAGAAACAGAAGCTTCCAAAAGTACAGCGTCCAAGGTGACCGGTGCCATTTGCCAGTGAGGGTCCCAGTGCTGGCACCCGCCGTGTGGCTGATCCTTTCTGTGAGGTTCAGAATCAGCTCCCGCTCCTGGAGTAGCTGCTCACCTCGCCTCCTCCCTGGAAAATCCTCGGGGGTGGGGGGCGTGTCAGTGAGAACGGGGGATGGTGCTCTCTGGACCCCAGTAGACTTGAGCTGCAGAACCCTCCCTGTCAAAGCCCTGACCGATGGCAGGCCCAGGTCCCTGGCACAAGGGTGGCTCTGGACCACTGCCACGAGGAAGGCTCTGCGGGGGCAGACCCAGCATGGGTGGCACTGCCCATGAGCTCCTAAAATAAGCATCCGCTCAGCTCGGGATCCTGCTGCCCCTGCACCTGGCCCCAGCGCGTCCTTGCTTCCTGCGGCCAGGACCGAGCTAGCTTGCCAGAGGGGCAGGAGGTGGAGGCTGGAGGGGGAAGGGGGCGGCGGAAACGTGTCCAGCTGAAGGGGCCACTTGGGGGGCCCCCCTCTCCTCTCCCACACCCACCAGAGCTTCGGCGATGCCAGAGCAACCTCGAAGTCTGAAGAAATTAGAAGCTTTGTAACCATAGCAGCCCTGGGGAGTGACAAGGCGCAGTCTTGTCCTCGAATAACTCGTGGGCAATCAGGAAGGCGAAGCAGACAGATGGCTGGGACCAGAGCGAGCATACACGCGGAGGCGGACAGGGAGGGTGAGCACCGGCGCCCATGGCTCGAGGCCTTGGGCACAGGCACCTGCCCTTCCCTCCGGTGCAGCCGCAGTCTGGGTGGTGGCCATGGGGCGCACGCACACAGGACCGTCCAGTCCCTGGAGGCACAGGGTGAAGGCTGCCACTCACCAGCCATCTGGAACCAGGGCTGGGCCGTGGGACCCGCACCTCAAAACCTTTCCCATATCCCCAACAGAGACCAGTCGGCAAGGTGTCGTTTGAGTTCACCAGGTTTATGGAAAAGGAACTCCCTGGCTTGGCTTTAAAAAATAAAGTAACATCAAAATGCAAACTTATCTGCAGCTCCTTCTAGAAAATCAGAGGTGCAGGTAGCTGGTGTGGGATGTGCTTGGTGTGTGGGCTGGAGCAGACGGTGGAGATTGTTCCAGGATCCCACTGCTCTCCTGGCACAGGACCTGCGCCCACGGCTGGCAGTGGGGCTCACCATCCCCACGCACCTGGCTGCACGGCTGCGGCCACACTGGCTGCATACGTGCTGGGTTATTGCAGCCGCCAGAAGCTGCGGCCATGGGAGGGGGCTGGCTGCATGGGAGCCCCGCCCCCAGACGCCCATCTTTCTGCAATGCCAAGTGTCCTGCTCACGGGCTCTGCCCCACAAGCTTCTGTGGGTCTCCTCTCCCGGTCTGGTAGCAGCGGCCGTGGCCTCCCGCTCACCTCTTGCCCTGCCCTGCGTCACACTCCGGCCGGCACCTGCCCGTCTCCATGGACTCTGAAGACCCCATCTGCTCCCGCCATGTGGTGGCAGCGCAGCCGTGACGGCTCCCTGTCCCCGCGTGCAGCCTCTCAGACACACACGCAGGCCCAGCTGCCGGGTGGATGCCCTATCACAACCCCCAGGAAAGCCCACAGGAAAGGGGGTGTCAGAAGCCAGTTAGCTTCAAGCTCCCCAAAAGCAAGAACGTTTCCACACACAGAGCCTTGGGGTCAGCGTGGGGCAGGGCCAGGGTTGGGGGTCAAGACCCTGAAGGAAGGGGAAGGACAGGCTCAGAGAAGCGGCAGGCAGCTGGCTCCCAGCTACAGCAGACTGGCGCGTGGCCATCAGGAACCTGGGGGCCAGGAGCACCAGCTCGGCCTCGGAGCTGTCCTGGGCGGCCATTTCCTGCCCTTCCTCCTTGGTGTTCACTTCTTGAGACGAGGGCCAGAGGGCCACAGGACCTCTGGTCTCAAGGGCACGCTTGCCCTGATGCCCTCCTGGTCTTAGCCCCGCGCACCTGCCAACCGCGCCATGCACTGTGGCCCCGTCTCCCTGACGTCCTCTAGGCGGCCTGCCCGGCCCTCCGTCCACAGCTGGGCTCACCTGGTTCATGCCCCCTGTAAACGGCACAGGGCCACCTCCGCTTCCCCCTCCACCCCCCCACGCCGCCACCTCCCCCTTCGACCCTTCTCTTGGATGACCCCAACTCTGCCGCTCAGTCCACCACGGAGCAGCTCGTCACACACGGGAGAGCTCCTCCTGTTACCTATCAACACTGTCCCAACAGCCGCGCCACCCGGCCATGGACCACGGCTGGTCAGTAGTGCCCAGCGAGCTGAGCCTGAGGCACCGCCATCGCAGGGACGAACGTCACCAGGAGGGGCTGGAACAGGCGGTCACGGTGCCTTTGGCAGCACAGATTTTCCGCAATCACACCACATCTCTGTCACCACCGCACCCCTCGCCCCCAGGCTGACAGCATGGCCGCTCTCTGGAGCGCAGCCGGTGGGCACGGCGCAGAGGAGAGCGGGCGGAGCAAACGACGCGCTCCATCCTCCCCTTCCGCTGGGGAGCGACAGACACGCCTGCCGGCCACAGACCAATGACTGCGGTCACGGACCTGAGAAGGTCACATGGCCACATGAGGAGTTTGCAGATGTGGGGAGGGAGGTGCCCAGTATTCAGGGTCAAAAACAAGCCCGCCTCAACGCCGCCAGCCCAGGGCTGGTGCCCACTGCACAGGCCCTGCACCCAGATGCTGCTGGGCCTCCAGAACCAAGAACGAAGAACCAAGAACGAAGGACCAAGAACGAAGGTCCGTGCCTGGGCTCGGACTTAGCGCCCGTCCCCAGGGGCCGCCCTTGCCCTTCGCCCTCATCACAGCTGACCCCAGTGGGGGGAGGGTGGGCTGCACTGCAGCCCAGGGCACTGGACATGTGGACGGGGACAGGTAAAGCGAGCGGAGAGACCGTCAGAGCCCCAGATCACTCACCTGCTAGATTCCCACACCTGTGTGTGCCAGGGTCCGATCAACGCCCCCCGAGGGGGGCCCACAGGTGCTCCTCGGGCTGCCCCCGCCAGGCAGCAGATGCCCCCGGACCGTATGGAACACAAAACGGAACCCCCGGCTGGTCTCCCCTTGTCTTGTGCCCACAGCCTGGGGAGGCAGGGGCCACCTGCTCCCACCCAGACCTGCCAGGGGAACGACTCTTGCTGGACCAAACAGCTGGGAGGTTGGACCCAGAGGGACGTGGCCCGGTGTCCACAGATGCTGCCCTAGAGCCGGGCCGCACCCAGGAACCTTCTTCTAATGAACTGTGCTGATGCAGAGGCCAGGTCACCCCTCTGCCAGAGCCCGCCACACCACACGTGTGTGTGCATGCAAGTGCCTGTGTGCACATGTGCACACAGGTGTGAGTGCATATGCGCAGACCACACTGTGTGTGCACGTGCAGGTGTGTGCCTGGTGTATGTGTGTGCACAGATGTGTGTATGTCTGGCCTTGGGAAGGGGGTGTCACCCCCGCTTCCCTGCGTGGGCCCCCAGACCCCCGGTCTTCACTGGTGCCTGGGGGAACGGAGAGCACACGTCTTCCTCTTCTCGATGAAATGCAGCCCAGGATGTACTTCCTGGAGGGACCTGAGTCACTAGCAGCCCCGCCATGTGACTGCCACATGGGATGTGGTGAGATGTGGCTCCTGAGGGACCGGTCACTCCCCAGTCCTGCCTCAGCCACAGCCACGGAGCACTGGGACTTGCACGTGGTGGGCCAACGTCCCACCTCGGGCAGGGCTGCCCAGGGGCGTGCTGTCGTGGGCATGGCGGGGAACAGGCAACACCCCGTTCCTAAGGGTCCCTGTCAGGGGAAGTCAGCGCCGTCAGTCATGGGCCCCTGGGTTGAGGAGGCAGGGACCTGGCACCTCTTCCCCCCGCCCCCCACGACCCCGGTCTCCAGAGCCTCAGCTTCCTCTCGGGGAGACAGAGCCAACGACGCCTGTTCACTGGGCTGTTTTCAAAATCCAAGGAGCTGATGTGTGTGGGAGTCCCTGACGTGGTCTCTCAGCTGCCCCTGCCATCTGGGGAGCCTTCAGGGAGAGGACCCACAGCGCGTTCTGGAGACACCGTGACGACTACGACTGCAGGGCCCTGGCTTCACAGAAGGCAGCTAGCCCACAGAGACTGCCTTGCAGCTGCGGTCAGCCATGGGGAGACCTACCAGGGGTACAGGGGAAGCCAACAGGGACCTGTGGGGGTGGGGTGGCAAGCAAGGAAGCCTTCCCGAAAGAAGCACCATGGAGCTGAGCGCTGAAGGCTGGGTTGGGGTCGATGACAAGGCAAATGGGGAGAGGAAGAGTGAGCACTCGTAGCAGAGGGAAGCCCGTGCAAAGGCCCCGAGGCACCGAGGAGTTCAGCCTTCCTGAGGAACGAGCTGGGAGGCCAAGAGGAGGGCGGCTGGGGGGGGGTGGCTGCTGAGGTCAGCTAGAGGACGCTTCTAAGGGTTTGCATCTGATCGAGCACAGCGGAAAGCCATTAAAGCATTTCAGGCAGTGAATCTGGATGACCACAAGTGCATTTTTCAAAGATGCTCTGCCTCCCCCCACCCCAGCCCCTTCCCCACTCAGCCTGACAAGGCCGATGGGCAGTAAGGGGCCAGGCAAGGCCGGAGAAGGTGGTTCCTGCAGGAAAGCAGAGAACTGGGAAGAGTTGGAGAAGGGGCGAAGACGGCCCGAGGTTTCCAGGGCTCTGGTATGTACCGGTGTCGCCTTCCTCTGCCACAGAGAGGCCCGGGTGTATGTGTGGGGGGCCTATTTGTGGGAACTGCCGAGTCTGAGGGGGGCGCAGGAAAGACCGGGGGCTGGAGAACGTGCAAGCTCCTGGCCCAGGGAGAGCAGAGAGAGGCTCAGAGCAGGAGGAACCCCAGTAGTAAAGGGCCTATAGGGAGGGCAAGCCCAGGAAGGCGTGGACAGGTGAGCACAGGAGGCCCCGAGAGGGAAGCCGATGCCAGGACAGGCTCTGTGAGGGCCGAGACGTGCTGGGACTGCGTGCACACGAGCCTGGACATGGGCCTCCACTGGCCAGGTCTCCAAGAGTCTCGCAGTACTGACCCTCAGTGCCACACCCTGGTCCCCGCAGACCAGCCTCCCACCGCCAGGCCCTGCCTTCCAGGCTGGACTGAGACCAGTGTCCCCACGCTGGCCGTGCGGACTGATGGCACAGATGCCCCTGGCCATGCACAGCTCCATGGAAACTCTCCCTTGGCAATGGGACTTTACAGTTCCTCCCACAAGTCGCGGGGAGGGGGGGGGTCTGTTTCCCCAGCCCCGGAGTCGGGACTGGCCTCCTGGCAGGATGGCCAACGATGCCCTGCATGCACCCATGCACCAGCTCAACACTTGGGTCTCAACACGCATGCTCACTTCCACTTCCTGCCTTAGAAACCAGCCAGAGCTAGCCTTCCAGAGACGGAAGTCCATGGAGGCAGCAGCCAGTCACCAAGTCCAGCCCACCTCCAGCCCACCCTCCCGCGGACCACGGACACACGACGGAACCCAGCTGAGATCGGTCAAGTGCGGCCCAGGTCGGCAAAAGGACCTCGCTGACCCGGGCCCACTCACAAGCAAGGAGGAACACTGCCGCTTCAAGCCCCCGAGGTCTGGGACTGGCTTCCTGTGCAGCAGGGGCCGCCGGGGCCGCCCCCTCCCCAGGGGCACAAAGATGCTGCGGCCCCTGTCCGGCCCCCACTGTTAGCCAGCGCCCAGCAGGGGCAGGCAGCCATGGCCACTCTGGCAGGGTTTATCATTGCTATCCATGGTGAGGGCATTGGTTTAAATGTTTTTTCCTTCTAATAGGTTTTCAATCCGAAGGGGGCGTTCAGTGCATCCCCGCAGAGGCTCAGAGGCGCCCAGAGAGGTGTTCGGGTTTGCAGACAGTGTGCGAGCTCTTGAAGCTTCTCAGACGCGGCGCTTCCGCAGTGGCATCCGGGCCTCCGACGGGAGGAGAGGCGGTGCTGAGCTGTCGAGGCCCCTTGCAGGCTCTGCATTTGCATCTATGCAAGACCATGCTTCTCCTCTCAGTGCCAAGCACAAATAAATGAAACTTATTTAAAATAACTGGGAAGATTCCACGCTGGAGGGTAATCTTTTTCCCCCTTTTGCAGCTGCAGATGGAGAAATGGATCCTGGCAAGGCTGTTGGAAATCCATTCAACAACTGGCCGGCCCCAGAAATCCCGGGGCAGGTGCATGCGAGCCGCAGAGACGGACGGAAACCCAGAACACCCAGGCTTGGGGGCACCAGCTCTGGAAGGTTCCCTGCAGCCCAAGGACGAGGAGACTCTAGGAGGGGTGCAGGGCCAGAGGGGTGTGGCCCACACAGCCCGCTGGTGACACCCTGCAGTTCTTTACAAGAGGCACTGACGGGGACTCTGCTCTGTAACCCTCACCTGAAGCCATCTGACTTACCGACCGCAGTCGTGGGGCAGTCCTTCCACTCAGAAGGAAGCGGGGGGTGGTAACCACAGTGTCCTGAGCAGACCACCACTCATCGACTGTCACCTACCAGCATGCAGGGCCACCAGCCCAGGGCGGGGGGAGTCACCTGGTCTGGCAGAGGGCCAGTCCTGAAGCCTCTTCCACCAGCCCCAGCCAGGTGCATTGTGCAGAAGCCCACCTGGATGCCACCAGAGCCCCGCCCTCCAGTCAGGGCCGCTGCGGACTGTGTCACGGGAGCGGAGAACGGGCTGGGAACCTATGTGTTCACAAGGACCGCTGTGTTTTGGACGCGGGAACCATCCTTCGAGGAACATGGCTGTGGAGAGAGCCTGGGCACCCACAGGGGGGACAGGACAGTCGGCAGGAAATTACAGGACCCCCAGGGCAGGTCCCACTGGGGGCAGGGGAAAAGCTGCAGGGGCAGAGAGCAAGGCGCCCCTGGAGGGGTGGAGGCAGGACTGCTCTGGGGAGAGGGGCCGTTGAAGCATGAACGGGAGGTAGCAGGCAGCGGGCCGGGGCTGGGCCACGCACACCTGGCTCTCAGGCCCACAGCCGCGTTCCGGAACCACGCTTTCGGGCCCTCTGGCAGGCGCATCTTCACAGCCCTTCTCCTCCACTGGTCGCTGATCCTTCCTCCCGGAAACTCCCTGCAAGACCTTCGGGGCTTTGTCTCTCCACGTGGACCCAAGACTCCCTGGGCAGGCTCGGTGCAGAGCCCCCTCCAGGCCGCCCCAGGCGCCCGCCCAGTGTCCCCAGCCAGGGGGGTAAACACGAGCGGGTGGGCCGCGTGGGTGTCCAGGGCAGCCCTGAGGGGCGCCGCGCCCTGGGCAGCTGGGAGCGCCAGGCGTTTATAACGGCGGCATGCGGGCAGCACTGGTTCCTTCTGGCAGCCCGAGGGGGGTCTGTCCTGGGCCTCTGCGGGCCTCATGGGTCGCCGGCACTCTGTGGTGTCCCTGGCTCGTGGGCGCATCACTCGCGTCCTATGGCCGTGTTCTTGCTGTGTCTCTCCCCGTCGCCCTCCCTTGGCAGGTCAGTGCCCGAATCTCCCGGTTTCACACAGACACGAGACATGGGGGAGGAGGGCCCCCCAATGACCTCACTTTAACCTGGTCACCCCGGTAACACCCTCTCTCCAAACACTGCGCACTCCGAGGTGCTGGGGGAGGACTTCACCGTGTCCTTTTGGGGGCATACCACTGTGTCCCCGCGCTGCCCCCCAGCTCCGCTGCACCCACGTGGGAGGGTGCGTGGGCTGCATACACCTGTCCGAGGCAGGCAGGGAGGAGCCACGGGTCACTGCCGAGGGCCCAGGGACAGCGGCAGTGCCCACGCAAGCTATCTGTCCTGCAGGCCCGAGGCCCCGGGGCAGGGTGGGGACAGCAGCCAGGTCCCTGGTGGGCACCAGTGTTGGACAGGGGGATTCTGGCCATGAGAATGGACAGGCCTCAGTGAGAGGTTTATATGAAGTGACGGCTTCTGAGAAAGGAGCGCTCGGATTAAAGAAGGAGAGAAGCGGTGCAACTGGGAAGGTGCCCGGCTCCCTCCCCTTCCCTGGGACTTTCTCGGAGGGTAGGGTACAGCAGCCCCCAAGAACCCCGGAGAGAAACCCACCCAGCTGCTCCCCTTCCCCTCAGTGTCTCCCATTTGCCCCAACTGCCCACCCCTGCCGGACTGCCCTGCCCACCCCCTCCGGTCTGTAATGTGCAGGACAGGGACCCCAGGGCCCAGCCAGGTGGCGACAGGCCCGTCCTGTCTAGAAGAGGGTGGGTACGAGGGAGGAGGGCCCACGTCAGCAGCAGCACACAAAGCCAGGAGGCCTGCACATAGCTGCCCTTTAAAGAGGCAAATGAATATTCCTGCAGAGCTGAAAACTCATTCCTCACACAGATAAGCTTCCAAAAACTGCCATCCCTTCATTGCCAAGTTTGGGGCTGTTATTTCCTCCCCAACCCCCTCCGGTTTTTGTTTAATGGCCCGAGATTCAAACCGCCTTCCCTGGGGGCCTTCTGGGGCTAGAGCATTGGTCTGCGAAGCCTAGCTCACCTGAGCCCCCAGGAAGGGGAGCACCACCCCAGGAAGGAAACGTGAATGTCAAGGGTATAAGGAAGGTCGTTTGGGCTCCAGGGCCCTGAGAGTGCCACAGGGATGAGGATCTGTGTGCCGGTCTCACTGGGAGGCCCCGTCCCCGCTATCTGGTGTCCAGATAGCCCTTTCTCACCAGAAGGGGGGGCACAGGGACACCCACGCAGTTCTTACTGTGACCTACATCATCAGAGGGCTGGAACAGCCCCCCACACCTTAAAGAACTCACCGAGGAGCCCTTCAGACAAGAGTGGCTCGGGATAGGGCAGGCAGGCCGGAGGCCCCAGGCCCCAGGCCCCGCCCAGGAGCAGCTTCTGAAGACGCTGTTCTGGAAAGAGGGAGCTGTCCCCAAGCCCGGCTGGACCCCACCTCGCTGTCCCAGGACCCGGACCCACGACTGGAGAGGAAGAATCCCAGCGTGAAAGGCAGGCCCAGGGCTCTGAGCAGCTGGCGTTCGCCACAGGGCGGGGCAGCCAGGCCAGGCTCCGGGGTCACTGGAATGAGCCCAAGTGCCCGGGGCTCCTCTTCTTCCATCTCAGAGCACTGGTCACCACCACTCTGCTTCCGCAGTTCCGGGGGCAGGGGCCCGCCAGCCGATGACTGATGCTGGCCCCAAAAGAGCAAGCCCTGGGCCGGCCTCCACCCGGGAGAGAGGCAAGGACACCGGCCTCCCGCCTCATCAGCCCACCAATGTTAATTGAGCACCTACTGCGTGCCTGTCTCTGCCGAGGTGACAAAGCAGCACGTTGGCTGCAAAGCCAACTCTCCTTCCTCCTGAGCTCCCACCTGAACAGGGGCAGGTCTGCCGTGCCACGGTGTTAGCTGGGAGCCCCTGCAGACGGCCTGAGATGGGTCGGGTGCAGATCACTCATAGGGGGTGAGCCCAGGAAGCTGGAGGGCAGGGCGGGGAGCCTGGGACAGAGCAGCAAGAACAGCTGTACACGCGCGCAGTGTGTGTGTGTCACATTATTGGACTGGCCACCCTGTAGGCCACTGGGACTCTATACGAGGGACCCTCTGGGGAAACCTGCACACTGTCCCTGTCCCTGGGAAGGCAGGGAGGCTGGTGGGAAAGGGACGGTTCCACCGACCCACCCCCACAGTGGGGCTGCATCGGCTCCCCACACCTCCATCTGCTCTGTCACCGACATGAGTCCCCGGCCCTCCAGAGACAGCTGGGGGCAGAGCAGCGGGTTCCGGGGCAGGAGCTATCAACATGCCCAGGAGCTGAGTGCCACCGCCACCGCCAATGAAAGCTGAGCCCAGAGGTCTCCAAGGGACAAGTTCTCCGGAGGCAGCTATTTCCGGGGGAGCACATGCCTTCCAGCCCCCGGCCTGTCCCTTGAGGGCCAGCTTCGCGAGCATCCCCCACCATGCAACCAGGCGTGCGAGAAACCCGTGTCTGTGCCCCCCCCCCCCGGGAAACTCCTGGCCCCTCTGCCTGTGAGGCTTGAACCAGGAGGCGGACCCTCCCAGACGTGGGACCTGCCGGCACCTCGGCCCCCAGTTTCGGACCCGTCTGCTGTGTGAGCCACGCCGTCCACGGCAGTTTGCCACGGCTCCTGAACTCAGACAAGAGGTCGAGGCCCTGATGCCTCGGCGCGTCCAGAACCACCTGCTCCACGACAGCTGTGCCCCGAGGCCGCAGGCCCTGCCTCGCCCCTCCTCACCGCCCGGAGGAGCCAGGCGCAGCCCACCGCACTCCACGGTACCCCACACCCTGCCCTGGCCACCAGAGCCTGCTCGGGCAGCCATGTCAGAAGGCCGACGGCTTAAAGACTGGCAGAGAGGAGGGGCCCCCGCCCCTCAGTTTACAGTGGTGGGGTGGGCGTGGTACGCAGCCCCTAGTTGGTGTCACCGCCCTTGGGTGACTGTGGTGGCCAAACCAGGACAGGTCCAGGTGCAGAGAGAAACTGTGTGGGAGGGCACACACGTGGAGAGCCCGCTCCTGGCAAGCAAGCGCCACCTAGGAGGTCCCACCTCAGACCACGGACAGTCATCAATGCCCGCCCCTCCCCCCACCTCACCCCCACTTTGCTCTTTTTCTTAAATATTTATTTTTGGAGAGCGGAGAAGGGAGAAAAAGAGGGAGAGAAACATCGACGTGCAGGAGAAGCATCAATCGGTGGCCTCTCGCTCACACCCCAGCTGGGGACCGGGGACCACATCCCAGGCAGGCGCCCTGGCCGGACTGGAGCCGGTGACCCTCACCGTGTGGGACGACCCCTCCCCACCTCCCAGCCTCACCAGTCGGGGCTGCTCCTTCCCCTTGAAGCTCCTTCTGTGCTTTGAGGAGGCCCCCCCGGGTGCCTGCCACACACGCCAAGTCTCTATTCCGACCCTTACGGGAGGCCACCTCCGAAAACCCACAATCCCCCGTGGCCTCAATCTTGCAAAGATCGCTTTTCCACACGGTTAGGCCTTAACTCTAATGAGCCTCCTCTTTTATTACAGAACCAGGTCACACTGCCTCCACATGGCCAGAAGCTCTTTCCTCGGGGGAGGGGGGCAGGTGGGGGGCGCAGAAGTGAGAGGGACAGCGGGGGGCGGTGGGGAGGGAGGCGGGAACCAGAGAGGAATCCCTCCCTTAACTTGGCGGAGCTCTACAGCAATCCAATTTCTGGTGACCGAGGGTCGGATCACTTCCGACGGCTGCGATACGATTGTGTCTCCGCCTGTCTTCCGTGTGGATCTCGGTTTCTCCGCTGACCCGTGCGGGAAGGGGCGGCAACGGAGCCGACACCATGCCAGGCCCACACGCAGGTCCTAGGCCGGGCAGGTCAGCCGCTCCAGCCACGCATGCGAGCCCTTGCCGACCTGCTCCAGTCCCAGGAAGAAAAGGGGAATGACAGGACCCACAGGCTACAGGACAGAAACCGGAACCCACCCACAGATGGAGGTGTGGGGAGCCGATGCAGCCCCACTGTGGGGGCGGGTCGGTGGAACCGTCCCTTTCCCACCAGCCTCCCTGCCTTCCCAGGGACAGGGACAGTGTGCAGGTTTCCCCAGAGGGTCCCTCGTATAGAGTCCCAGTGGCCTACAGGGTGGCCAGTCCAATGCTCCCCCTCCCCCCCCAACCCCCCCAGAACTAGATGTTTTCAAGTTTGTGGGGATGTGGACGGGGAGACGGAACTGAGGAAAAGGAAGCCGTCTCTGCCCCCTGCTCCAGACCACGGACAGCCCCCTCACGCTTTCCTGAAACGTTATGAAGCACCTACTATGTGCCAGAGATGCGTGAGGCTGAGCCCCTTCCTGCCACCGCCGGGCGTTGGAAGCAGAGCCAGGAGCTAAGGGCCTGAGACCGTGGGTGTGTGTCCAGGGACAAGGCCTTCATTCTAGAAGTTTCTGTATATGGAACTGTGGGGCGGGGACCCCCCAGAAGCACCCAGGCCACAGGGAAACCAGAGAAGGAGACAGACCTTGTCTTCAGACCCCAAGGCATTCTCTGGAAGCTTCTCTCCCTTGCCGTCCACCAGCCCCTCTCCGAGCCCCAACCTGCTGCCCACCATTTCTGTGGGTGTTTAAATCCAGGCACCCCAGGACGCTGGACACGCACGGGGAGGGCACATGCCACCCAAGGCCACGCTAGGCCCCCAGGCGCTGAGCCAGCAAGCCTCGCCGTCCTTCCTCCTGTCCCTGAGTTCATGTGACCCCACAGTGCCCTCCTGGGAGGGCGGTGTGGCCACAGCCTATTGTTTAAATATAAAATTCAAGTCAGTACACCGTCTAATGAAGGCGCCTTAGGTGTTAAGGCCATTTTTTAAACTTTGGTGCCAAAGAGCCCTGGTGCCCAGGCTGAAGTGTTGGCATGGGAGTGGGGGACACCACACTGCCTTCCAGGGCCCCCCGAAGGTGCGAGGGTCTGGGGGTTCCAGGCACAGACACCCACACGGGGACCCATTCTCCTGGCTGCTCACCCAGCAAGTGTGTGCTGGGCACTGTCTTAGCCCTGAGAACACAGGACGAGGGATGACGGGCCCACGCGCGTGTGCTCGCACGTTTCCCCCTTAAAACTCCCAGACTGTCCCACAGCCCCCCTTCCACACCCACCTGAAACAGCGGCACAAAACCCACCCCCGGAACAGACCGTTCTTTCTGGACTGGTTTTACCCCATCCCTGGGTGGGGGGCAATGGGGGGGGAGCGGGGAGGGCGAAGAGGTGGAGTGCCAGCCGCCGGCGGGGAGAGGGCAGGTGCTCGGAAGGACGGCCCTGGCACTGCGTTCGGAGCCGGCCGCCAAGTCACGAGGGGCTCTGGCGAGTTCCAGCAGCCCTCCTGGAGAGAGAGCAAGGTGGCAGCCCTGGCCGGCGGACAGCAGATTCTTGGATCCCGCAAAGTATAATTGTGGAGGCCAATCTGCCAGCGGAGAAGCATGCAGCACACGCTAAATATAAATAATATCGCTTCATCTGCCATCGCCAGTTACCCATTTTACTTCCGCTTGCCGTGAGCATCAATAATCAGGAGCTGACACCCCTGTGAGACGGCTACACCGGACCCTAGAGGATGCAGCCAGTCTCAGCATCCCACGTCTAGAGAAATCTCAGGCTACCTTCCAGAACAGTCCAGCACCGTGCCCTCCAGAACAGACCAGCACTTTCCAGAACCATCCAGGGCCTTCTGGAACAGTCCAGCACTGTGCCCTCCAGAACAGACCAGCACTTTCCAGAATCTAGCACGTTCCAGAAAGAGTCCAGCACCTTCTTAGGCACTTTCGCTCCCTTGCATCTGCTCCTCACTCGGAACCCCACACAGAGGGGCGCCCGCTCAGACACACCTGAGACCCCCCACAAGAAGCACCCCACTCTGTCTGGCAGCCGACGCGGGTTCTGGGGAACAGCGGCACAGAGTCTGAGGGTCACGGCCAGGCTGCGGGGAGAAGCCGAGGGGCTGGACGCCCAGCCCAACTGAACCCGCAGGGCATGGCCTTGCGGTCACCACCCCCAGGGGTGGAACCAGGGCCCACGGTGTCCTCCCCAGCCAGAGACCACAGCAGCTTCCCCGGGGAGCAGCAGCTTCCCCATCCCTCTGGCAGCTCCCCTGTCCCTGCCCCGGGGCTCAGAAATGGGGACAGGCCCTTGACCCGCCAGCCGGCAGGTCAGGGCTGACGAGGCGCGAGGCCAGCCCCCCGCCACATCCTGCCAGCTGTCAGGACCCCCGAACACTGCCTGAGAGCCGACGGTGAGGGCCATGCTGCGCATTCTGGGGGCGCAGCACCCCGCTTCGGAGCATTTACAGCCCGACACCTGCCAGAACCAATGGATTCTCCGCCTTCCTTGTCAGGTTCATTACGGCTCCCAGGAAAGTGCTGGAAAGACGGGGTGCTGTCAAGCCGAGGGAGCCAGGAGGAGGAGCCTCCGAGGACGGCTCCTCGTGTCCTTTGTGTGACAATGTGCCCGTATGCAGGTGCAGCCACACCAGCTGGGCCATGCCTCAGGGACACAGGGTCCCCCTGGGGACCAGCCAGGGCCGGCCGGGAGAGCAGGGCATGAGGGGAGGCCCTCATACAGGAGGGCTTTCTGCTCCCGGCCAGGCTCACAGGAAGGAAACCGGAGCCCCAAACGAGTCCTCTGGGGCCCCCACGGCCAACCCCTGGCCGCGGGGTACAATGCCAGGCCCTCCTGTCACAAGAGTCCCCGCACCCAGAACTTACTGCCCAATCTCAGTCCCTGTGTCCACCGCCACTTGCTCAGGGCCCCGCACGGCCTGTCCTGGCTCCTGCCTTCTGGGGGGACAGAAGGCGATCTCACCCCGTGGTCAGCAGGAAGCAGACACCCCCAGCTCACTGGGCCTCGGGGTCCTGACACAGAAACAGCCAGCCGCCGCGCCCAGCTGCGCAGAAAAGCCGTCAGACCCCGCGGTGGGCGGCGACAGGGCACATGGTCGGCCAGCAGCCTGGTCTCTCCTCTTTCTGGCTGTGTTCTGGCCACGTGGTTGCCAAGCCTGGACTGTGGGCTCCCCGGGGTCCCCACATAGCCCGGCAGAGGGGTAGTGACACCTCGGCCCATTCTGAGGGCCCCTCTCTCTGAGTACAGAGAAGCCTGGACAGGAGGGATCGATCTGGCTTCTCTCTCCTGCCTCGACCCCCCTGTCCCCCACAAGACCCTCGGGATCCCCCCCAAACTCCCACAGGGATGCTCCACGCACAGTGGGTCTGGGCCCAGACTCTTGGCCACCGGGCACGGGGACACTCCTGGCGGTGGCAGCCCTCACACACGTGGCCTGGCACAAGGAGGGGCCCCGGAGGAGGACGGCACAGACGCAGGGCCTGAGCACACACATGCGCACACGCGCGTGCCCCTCCTGTTAAGGACTCCGGGTGGTGCGTTCTCTGTTCTCCGGCTATAATTACTTTCGCGTGGGAGACAGATTCTGTCTCCAGCATCTGAGAAACGCTCTCCTGGAACATCGCAGTCCACGGTCCCAGGAACCCTCGCGGCGCCCCAGCCCTCCCGCCCCCACCTGGCACACGGCCGAGGCCCAGGCCACGCACGGAGGGCCGAGGGCCGGCTCCCAGCCGCCCCACGCAGAGCGAGCGCCAGGGGGACGAGGCCTCCCGGTAACCATGGCAACTTCACGAAGTTTAAACACATAAGTTTGTGAGCTGTTGACTGTTATCTGGTGCTTGAGTGGGTTGAGGTCCGTCCTTCCTTTTTCAGATAAGAAGGTCCCTGAGTAACCCTCCCAGGAGTTTTGGGCACAGGGTCCCAGGCACCGGCCCAAAACCCCTAAACTGCCTTCCGAGGGGGAGGCAGTGTCTCATCTGGCCACCAGCACCCAGGCCCCGGTCCGTCCTCCGGGATGGCTGCTCTCCGTGGGGAAGAGTGTGCCTCCCACGGGAGCCCCTCCCAACGCCCCCTGCCCAGGAGTCCCAGCAGTGGCAACCAGCACCCTCGGAATCCCAACCAGGTCTCGAGACACCACCTGCGTGGGTCCCGGTGCAGGGAGAGGGTCAGGCAGCCCTGGCAGATCCCCATCCCCACACGTGGGCTCAAACTCACACCCATGTGTAAACTACACTCCCCCACAGAGGACATCCTGCCCACACTTGGGAATGCCCAGTGGCCCTCAAAGGGCCCCGATGGCCTCAGTGGGTACCCATGGGAGCCACTGCTCTGGGCACTGGTCCTTCTCCATGGAGCTGGCGGGCACAGGCCCTGGATGCCGGGGGACATGCTGCCATGTGGATGGGGACACAAATGCACGGTCAGCACGGTCACTCAGTGTGATGTCACGGGGCTCCCTCCACAGAGTGCACCCCCCACCCAGCAAGCCCGCCGGTGCATCTGCGGTGTGGGCCTGGTTGATGACACACCCGAGACAGGCTGAGAACCCGGCAACGCCACCGGGCTCCATGGCACAGCCGTGGTGCCGAAGGGTGGGCACACGGCTGGAGGGGAAAGGGATATTTTTTTTTAAGGCAGAAAAATCCTAAATGGCCCTTTCAGCCTTTCACGCACATAATTGTAGCGTCCGAGCTCACAAAAGGCCCGGCGTGCCGGCCGGCTCAATACCCACTGATGCCACGGCCCCACGCTCACAGGGAGTGGCCGCACCGGCAGAGGCAGGAGCCCGGCGGGGAGGTGGGAGGGCGGGGAAGGAGGTGGGGAGCCGCGTGAAATAAAGAGTGTTTCCAGGAATGACAAGGCTCCCACGCAGGATCACATCATCAATTAGCCAGAAGGAGGGCCCCGGAGCACTTGGCATCATGTCCCCACAAAGACGAAGTTTCCTTGAGGAAACTGCCAGACTCTCACGGCGCTGACATCAGACGCAGAACAAATGGCAGAGGAGGGCCCAGGGCTTGGCCGGCTCCGGTCCAGCTCCCGGCAGCCTGGCCGCGCGGCGTGTGGGTGCAACATGCGGAGGAGCCTGGGAGAGTCCATGAGCTGTGCACACACAGGACACACAGGCACACACACACACCATGCAAGCATATGTGTGCACACATGCCATGAGGTCATGTGTGCACGCACACGTGTGCAGGTGTGTGTGTGCATACACACATGCACTCACTAATCTTGGGTTGGGGCCATCATTCTCACCCACAGCCATGCCACGTGGCGTCCTCACGGGGGCCAGGGGTTCAGGAGACAGACCACCCTGCAAACACGCGACCCAGAACGGCCCCCAGACCGACAGCTCGCCGCCGTCTGCAAGGAGGCCCCGGGCCCTCTAGGCCCCGACTCTGAGGAGTGCGTGAGACCTTCCACGGTCCATTCGAACCCACCCCCGGGGGCTCCTGCTCTCCAGACCCCAGGAGGCAGCCCTGCTCGGCGGCTGAGTGAGGTGACTGGTTTACTCCGACCATCCCGACTCCTACGGGCATGCTCTCCCCCAGCCGTGCGCGGCCTTCATCCTCCCCCCAGCAGGGCTGGGAGGAGCCGTAGATCTTCCCTCCCGGCTGCTCTGAGCCCAGCGCTGCTTGACCTGCGGGGCCAGCCCCTCACCTGCATCCCGCCGCTGGATTTGAAGGTGACGGTGACAGAGGAGGCAAAAGGTGAAGGCGGGCAGGAGGAGAATGCTGGTGGGGTCAGGGGTGACAGAGTGAGCAGGGCAGAGAGCTGCGGCCTCGTGCTCAGGTTGCCTGAGGCAGCCTCAAGGGGCAGGGCCACAGGTGCATGCGCACAGGCGCCCTGGGCCGGGCCCTCCTCGGGCCTGTATATTCGCCTGCCCTCCGGGCCCAGCTCCCCAGCAGCCCGACTCCAGTGGAGGGGGCAGGCCCCTGGGGCATGGAACCACACTTGGAGAGGACACAGCTGGGGCTGGGATGACCTCTCCCCACCCAGTCCTCACTCACTGGGTGGGGGACAGGGCCCTGGCTGGGGGCACAGCGACCTCTCTGTGCGGAGAGACGGGCGCAGAGGCCCAAGGCGGCGCTGGCCCTGGAGGCCGGGCCCCGCCTTCAAAGGATGCCTCCTTCCCTCCAGCAGACTTAATGTTTTCTGGGATTTTAGTGCATTCGAATGCATTTCAAAGTGGAGAACATTACAGTTACGATTATTACCAAAAGACTTCCTCTATAACCCTCATCTTCTAGCGCTCATTACTTTCTGAAAAATTATCCTTGGGGTTCCAAATTCCCAAGTCTGGCCTTAGGAGTTTTCTTCTTAGGATTTGAGCAAAAGACAGGACCGCGTCCACAGCGAGAAGGGAAGCAATCAGTTCCCACTCAGTCTCCATGGTGACGTGTCACAAGGAGCGAACGCCCCGGGGCAGGCGGGGTGCAGGCTGCACGGCGACCAGGTGAACCCCGACCCCAGCGACGACCCGGGTTCAGTCCTGCCCACGTTCCATACAGGGTCCACTTTTAAAACGAGGCTTCAGTCTGGGAGGGCAGAAGTCCCCGCGAGACACCCCCTTTCCTGCTTCAGCAGGGCCCCGTCGCGAAAGCAGGTGCTAATCTTTGTGTGTTGTCCACGCGTGGACAGAGCTGGACACGTGTTTCCCAACACAAGGGCGGCCGGGCGGGAAGAGCCAGGCCCCGGCCCCCGGGGTGTGGGGGGCCCGAAGACGACAAGTTCCCAGTGCTTCCTCCTTCCCTCGCGGTCCCAGGCAGCTCGGCCCACGAGAAAGGAAACCGCACTCGCTGGGAAATGGCCCCGGACGCCACGCTCGGGCTTTCGCAGGTAGGATGAGGGTGAGGGCTTCTCCCCAGTCTCTCCCCAGGGCCCGTGTCCCACACAGAATTCTGGGACGCTAAGGCTGGGTATGGGGTTGGCTGTCTGGGGTGCTGGTTATATTACACCACGGAAAACAATAATTCTCACCTTAAATTTCCCCAGCACTTCTCTTTTCTGCTAACATTCCAAAATAGTTGACTGACACACCCCCTGAGAGGGAGGCAGCGGGCACCCCCGTGCACCAGGCCCCTGAGGGGAGGTCCCTTGGGCTCTGGTTCCAGCCCCCGTCCCTGCAGCGGGGACCCCAGCCAGGCCTAGCAGCGTCGTGGTGGTCCCTCGGATGACGGGGGTCCATGTTCCAGGAAGATGCGCACAGTGTACGCTTACTTCTCGTGGGTCTGCAGAGCTGTTTCGGTTTGTCAGGTGCCGAGTCCCGAGAGCCGAACGCATCTCCGTGCTGAAGGGAGGTGCAGACAGTCGCTCCAGCTGACAGCAAGCACCACGGTGGCCTCTCCAGGCTCAGAGGGGTCCAGGCAGGGCTGACAGAGGGGGGGGTCCCCCTGAGAGGCTCCCCTGACATCCCTCCAGGAATGGGGGCATGGGCAGGGGTTACGGACCATCCCGGGTCAGGTCGACCACTGGGCCCACAGCCCCACAGACAGGCCCTCCCTCTTGCCCTTCTACCTGCCAATGGGTGCTCCTCAGGACAGACGCCTGCCCAGGCCGCCGGGTGAGGCCCCCCACCCCTGAGGAGCAGTGCCGAGGCCGGCTCCCCTCTGGAGGCCCGCCACTTTATCTGGAACCACTTTAAAGCAGGGCCATCTCCTCCTGGCCACAGGAAACCGAGCAGAACCCATGTCCTTAACTCTGAGGACAGGTCTGTCCCCGGACAGATGGACCATGCAGGGAGGTGCCATGCCCACCACCACTGCTGTGTACCTACTGTGTGCCAGCTCTTTGCACACGCTCCCTCCCCACTTTTCCGGTGAGTGAGCTGAGGGCTGCCCAGGGCCCAGGGCTGGGAAGCCTCCGACCCCTCCCAGACAACACCCCCCAGTCAGCTCCCTGCCCACAGGCCTCCCCCGGCAGTGCCGCAGATGTGGCCACACCCGCACCCTACCCACAGGTCTGGAGCAAGGTAACCGATGCCCAGCCTGGGTCAGAGCTGCCTCCTGCTGCAATGGGCGTCTATACAGCCATGTCCTGCAGGGGCAGCGGGCGTGTGCGGTCTTGGGAAACTACCTTAATAAGGACACAGAGTGAAGGTGCAGACTGGACCCCCAGGGAGAAGAGGGGACACAGGGGGTTAGACATAGGGGGAACTGCTAGCAGTCCCAGCTGGAAGATCGTTCTGGTCTCCTTTCACTTCTCGGGGCTCAAGGCAATGAGAGACCGCGGTGTGTGCGCCATGACTATGAGTGTGAAAAGTCATCTGAATACGTCCAGCCCACCCTTGAAGGTTGCAAAGCCCTTCCTGCCAAAAGAGGAGGGCGGGGGAATCCCCAGCAGGAGTTTTGATGTCAAGGTGCCCAGAAGCTCTATGTCCAGACCCCGGAGCACTGCCTGCGCCCAATCCTTACATAAAAGCTCCCAGAAAAGCAGGAGCTATCCTTCACATAACACAGCAGAGAAACCGCCCGTTTACACTTGGCGAGGGTTTCTAAGGACCCAGGTTTAGTGGGAAACCATTTCCGAGAGTCCCAGGCATTTGCGCCCTTTAAATCTCCCTCAGATGGTGCACCTTTTCCAACACAAGTCGGCGCCGTGTCCTCTGGCTCCAACGAAGGCCCTCGTTTGGCATGAAAAGGCTGCACGGTCGAGAACAGTGGGCTTCGGGTGTCCTCGTGGTCGTCCTCACCAGAAAGCACACTGTCCTGAGACACGGCGCCCAGCCCAGGGCCCAGCACTTGCCTGGCGCCCAAACACAGGGACCGCGGGGGGGACGGGCGGGATCCAGGCTCCAGGGGGCCACCTTTCCCGCCCTTGTCACCTCACTGGATGTCGCAAACAAGGAGTTGTTGGTGGGCAGCGGGGCTGTGTTCCCTCTGTCCACGGTGGGTGGGGGAGGCTCTGAGTGGGCCGTGGACTTTTGCATTAGCACCCTGGCGGGGGGGCTCTTCTCTGGGGGCCTGGACTCCTTTTTGCTTGTCTGTCTTGGTGGAAGGAGACTTCTTGACGTGAGACAAGATGCTCCGGACAGGTAACAATGTGCGAGGATTCTCCGCTCTTCCAGACGAAACCACACAGGTTCCAGTCCCCTCCAGCCTTCCCCGCCGCCCCAGAGGAACTGGGTGAAACTGCAGGGCCCAGCTGGTGGCAGATGTCTGTCCCCAGGCAGCTTGCCCACCTGCAAGTGGACCGTTTTCAGAAGGGGCTGCAGCAGACAGGCCTGAGCACATGCCTCTCCCCCGGTTTCCAGTCGCGGCTGAGTCCACGCTGGACCAGAGAGTGGGCTGGCTGCCCCGTGCCCGGCAGACACCTGGCAGAGACTGCCCTCGGGGCTGGTGACCAGGGGTGGGGCTGGGAGGGAGCCTGGCACTCCTTTCCCCGCGCCTCTGTTATTCTAGAATCTTGGGGAAAACCTCTTTGGAAAACCACGAACTAAAGCCATGTGGTGAAAGAAGCTAAAATGTGTATTATTCTCCCTCCTTTTGGCTGCTAGAAGCACCTTGGAAGACTTTAAACAGTTAAACCTTCCAACGGGCGTTGCTCTTGGTCCGCAGAGGGCACCTCGGGCTCTGAAGGCCTCACCCACCCAACCTGTGCTGACAGGTTATAACCCTGTGCCTAGGTGGGGTCCCAGGGAGCCGGCCCTGAGCCGCGCCGGAAGGGCGGAGTCCAGACCCACAGGAAGAGGTCCCAGCCGCACAGCGGAGCACACTCGTGGGTCCCTGAATTTGAAATGGAATCGACAGCCCTTTCTGGTGCCCCGAGGGTTGGCTCTGCTCCAGGCAGGCTCTGCCGCACCTTCCAGAACGCGATCGATGTCTATCCTGCGAGCTTGCCCCCGGCTGCTGGAGGAAATGCTTTCAGATAAAGCAACAGATTTGGGTGCTTTGTGATCGTGAGTCACCTTCTAAGGCACGTTCCGCTGTCAACATACGTGTCACAGAAACTGTGAGGGCAGGTGAGTCCGCACGCACAGAAACGGGTCTGTCTGAGCCGCGTCAGCCCGCGTGCCAAGCCACCTGTCGGCAAGGATACTCCTCTTTCCGCTGGCGGGCCTCCACCTCAGAATGAGCCCCACGGTGGCCTCAGGGACTAGTGTCTGCCACTGTGAGTGGGGACCCCCCTCAACTCTCAGAGGTGTCTAAGGGCCCACACCACTCCGGGGGCGGGGGCAGGGGGACAGGGGAGAGACGGACAGCAAGAGACAGGGAGGCAGAGCCAGACCGTTCCAAATACGACAGAGGCAGTGATGGCTGAGAGAGGAAGCTGCTTCAGAGAGGCAGCAGAAGAGGGGCTGGGGCGGCCGGATGCTTCCTGAACCTGCGGGGCCGCCGCTGCCGCGCGAAAGGCTGTGCGCGTGGAGGAGCCACAGCCGCCAGGAAGATGCAGGTGTGCGGGGTGGGCTGAGAACGCTGGGACCTTGGGCGGCAGGAATAGCAGGTGCCCGCGGGGGAGCGTCCCTGTTTGGGGGGCGGGGGCGGGGGGGAAGGGTTGTTTCCAGATGGTTTTTCCCCTTTGCTTGTTTAAAAATAAAAAATTCCTCGCCCCATGTCAGCTGCACGTCAGGTTCCATTTGTCTTTGTAACAGAGGATCGAGCAGGGTGTGGGGATAAACAAACACGGAGAGACACCGCCCAGGCTCCGCGGCGCAGGAGACGCAGGCCGGAGGGGCTGAGCTCCGTGCTGTCACCGTTGCCACCGACCTTTCAGTTTCGAGTTCGGCGCTGGGGTGACCCCCTGCAGACCGCTCCTCCAGACCACTTGCCCACGGCTCCCGCCACCACGACCACCCTGGCACCTCGGGGTGGGACGGTGGCCCCCTTCACATATACGTCCCTTCCCTTCTGGCTGCGCGAGCATCCGGTAACACCGCGTGCCCGGGAAGGCGAGGGGTACATCCGCCCGCACCCCTGCCCCCGAGGGCAAGCCTCCAACTCCGACCCGGCACAGAACGGTGAGGCCTGCGGTTATGGTTGCATGGGGGGCGGGAAAGAGGGAAGGCTGCGGGGTGGAGGCCACGTCCGAGCCAGGCCCGGCTGGCCAGGACCCAGCACTGAGGATGCGATTCCCCCGCCACTGCCATCCCAGGCCACCCTGGACAACAAACGTCTACGACATCCCTCCATGTCCCGAGGAGCCGTGGGCAATGCTCCAGGTGGAGCTAGTGACCCGAGCAGACAGAGGGTCCCCTCTGAGATGGTCCCCAGGAGCCTTCCCATCCACCTCCGCCCTAGCTTGCCCTGGGCCGCCTCAGGAGCCCGCCCCTTCCCCAATAGCGTGAGGGCCGGCACTAGCGGACCACTCCCCCGCCCCTGCAGCTCCAGGAGGGGCCCAAGGCAGGAGGAGGAGAGCAGGCTGCGGGCCTCAGCCCTGTCCTTGGTGCTGGCGCCCTCTGCGCCCTGCGTGGCTCCAGCTGAGGCTCAGTCCTTGTGGAAGGGCACGGACTACACCCCAGCTCCGCTGTGGCCCCTGCCCAAGGGCCCTGGGCGGGGGAAGCCCAGCGTAGTCAGTCACAGGCCCGGCCTGCCAGGACTTCCCTGGACTCCCTGCTTCTTCCGGTGACCTGAGGTGACCCGAAGCCCCAGGGTAGACGCGGGTCTCCCTAAGCCCCAGACGTCCAGAAGGTGGATGTGTAAGTCCTCTTTTGTGGGGGAGGGATTGGTTGTTGAGGCTCATACCAGAAAACCCAGCCACTCAGGTGCCAAGAGCCCACACAGGGCCAGCCAGCCCCCCCTCCCTCAGAGCTGTGTCACCAGGCCCAGGCTGTCTCCGCCCGAGTGTCCCCTATACTTCGCCTCTGCTACCAAACCCCCAGGGCTTCCCGCCTCGCCCACACTGAGGGGCAGGGGTCCCTGCCCCTCCCAGAAGCTCCCAGCCAGGAATGAAGGGTGAAGCCTGGCGTCTGGTGCCACAGCAGGGAGGCCTCCGGTCTCCAGGGAGGGACAGGGGTGGCAGCCTCTGGCCTCAGCACAGAAGCCAACTGTGCCCAGGCGCCTGGAGGCGGGGAAGGAGGCAGAGGGCCTCCACCCCTGACGTGGCCCCAGGAAACCCCCTTGCTCCCCAGGGCTCTGCTGGGGCGGGGGGGGGGGGACGTCCCACCGACCCAAACCCTGCTTTCTTCCCACATCACTGCGACTTTCCTCCTCCCCCCTTCACAAACCTGGAGAGTCTGGTCTAAGGAGCACAACCTCCCCATTACCAACGCGGCCTAACGAAGACACCGGCCCAAATCTGCCATGCGCACTTAACGAGCAGGTTCTGTCGCAATGTTTATACTTTTTAAAATTATTTTTTGCAGCACAGTAAAACCAAAGCTGGCTTCCGGCTCAAAGAGCTCATTAAAGGCGACCCCACTCCATTAGCCAGCGCGGCTGGGCTACTAAGTGCCCCGGCTCAGGTGCAGCGCCCAGGGCGTTCCTGAGCGGAGGGAGCTGCGTTTCAGCAGGAAATGAGCGACCTGGAGCACCAAAGACGCGACTCAACCTGGGGGCGGAGGCTCCCCAGCGGGATGGAGACCCTCGCTCCTGTCACTTGCCTCCACTATGGGGTGTCTCGCGCTATGCATCAGGATGAGCGGCACTGTGGGAGCCCTTTTGCAAAGTGACCGGTAAAAAATAAATCTAGACCCTCCCCAAAGCTGGAAAGCTCTGGCGCCTCGGAGTTTCTCACCACCCCACTGGACTCCTGGCCCCCTGGGGCAGGCGGAGTACTAGCCTCCCAGGAACATCCCCCACCCCACGTGAGACCAGATCCCAGGCCGCTGGGCACAGGACAGGATCCCAATGTCCCTCCGCACCCAGCGGGGGCCGAGCTCGCATCCCTTCGCGGAAGGAGAGGGCAGTGCAGGGAGGTGCACTGGTGAGCGTCCGCACAGGGGGGAGGCGGCGACCCCCGGGCCTTGCGCGAGCTGGTGGGGCCGTGGGAGACAGCCTCCCACCAGGGGGCATGCCCCAGGTACCCCGGAGATCCCGCGGTGGGCCTCATGAGGCCGCTGGGGCAGAAAGTTTGGACCAGGGCTGGGCCCCTGGTGCCGGCTTCCCTAGCAGAGCTGCACTAGCCCCTGGGGACGCCAGAGCCCCAGAGAAGCGGACTGGGTTCTGGATGGAACCTTCCTAATGCTGCTCTGGAGACGCTGTTCCCCAAGGGCTCTGAGCTGCCCGCACCTGCGCTCCAGCCTCGGCACCGCGGGAGGCCGCGCCCCAGCCCTCTCTAGGGGGCCCAAGGTGTGCCTTCCCCCTCACAACTCCTTTGGGTCGTTAACTCCTCAGCGAACCCTCCGCCGGGTGGACCTGGACAGCACTCCCCTCCCAGGCCTGGGTGCCGAAAAGAAAGCGCACCGCATCCCCCAGGATCCCTGCTGCCACCCACTCTGTCTCGGTTGGTCCCCTGGACGCGCCCTGCGGGACCGGGATCCCCTCTGCCTCGGCCTCCCCCCGCCGGGGAGTTCCCTGCGCCGCCGGGCATTGTGCCGCCTTCGCTGCCGCGGCTGCGCTGCCACCTCCGCCGCCACCACGCAGAGCAAGGGACTCCTGGCGTCTCCATGGAGCCCGAAACCGCCTTCGCATTCACAGAATCACCCCACCGGCCTCCTGCTGGGCCACGTGCTGGGCCCCAGCCAGGAGGGGCCGGCGGCCCTAGCAGAGCCCCTTGCACCTGAGAGTGTCCCCCTTCCCTACACAGCCTCGGATGGCTCCGGCTACCTCCTGCAGCCCCCGCCTCCCCCGCGGGGTCCTGTGCGCCCCTCCCAGGGCCGTGCCACCCCCAGCCCCGCGCTGGCTGTCGCACGGTGGTGACCACCGCTGCAAGGCTGAGCAAAGCTGAGCAAGCGGGCGGCGAGGGCTACTCACGGGCTCAGCGCTCCCCGAGGCAGGCGATGGGGGCCTGGCGGCCATGCCCCAGCTGCATCCTGGCCGGGTGGGCAGCAGCGTCCCGGGGCCACGCAGGCATAGGCCGGCCAGCAGTGAGGGGCTCGTGGGGCTGGGCTCCAGTGGCTCCAGCAGCAGTGGGGGTGGCCGCGTCCCCTCCCAGAGCGCGCAAGCGGCCGGGGCTGGGGCCGAGCCGGGCCGCTGTCCTAGGAGGCTCTGCTGGCTCCGGAGCTCCGTGCTCCGCGCTCGCTCTTCCCTCTCTGCCTCTCTCTCTGTCTCTCCCTCTCTCTCCTCCCCTTTTCTCTCTCTCCCCGGTTCCTCTGGCTCGCTTGGCTGGAGCGAGGAGACAGCGGGAGCACGCGGCGCAGGCAGGCGGCTGGGCGGTGCGTGCAGAGCGCTGCAAGGGAGGGGGCTCCTGCAGCGCGAGGCGGGGCGGGCGCCGGGGTGGGGAGGGCTGCTGGCTGGCCCTGCGCACGGCGCCCAGGCGGCCCGCAGAGCCAGCCCCGCAGAGCCCCAGCCCCAGGGCAGTAGGCAGGGCGTGCGGGTCCGTGAGCACTGCCCTCCGGTCTAGAGCCCGCCTCAGCTCCCTTCCTCCAGGCGGCTGTGGGAGCAAGCAGCCCCTCTCAGGACCCTGGTCCTGCCACCTCCCTGGCCCTGGCCCAAAAAGGACACCACCAGGGATCCCCATAAATAGAACTCCAGATGGGGGGCGGGGAGCCCCCCCACTCCTCTTCCACTTTGCCCACACTCGCCCATCCCTTGCTAGGGCCTGGCGTTGGGGGCCTGGCCTTCCTGAGGACAGTGCCCACCGCATCACCGGGGCCTTTGTCCAAGTTGCCAACCCAACCAATTTAAACATTTCTATCTCTGTGGGAGAGGGAGTTTAGGATTTGCCTAAAAACAGAAGAGCAGGCAGACAAACCCGTCCCCACTGCTGAGCCTCCCTTGCCTCGGGGAGGGGCCCTGGTGCAGGGTCTGAGAGGGGCCAAAAGCAAGCCAAGGCCAAGGGTCCGTGGGGGGCCGTGATGTCCACAGTGGCCCGCATTCTGCACCGAAGGCAGGCTGCAGGGCCTGGACGGTCCTCAACAGAACAGCAGGTTGGGCAGGGCCTCCATCCTGTTTCCAAGCAAAAGACACGGACAGACACGGATGGACACAGCGCCCAGGGCCTACCACCAACAGGTGGGGAGGTGCGGAGGTGAGGGATGGGCTGCACCCTGCAAGACACCCTCAGTCCGAGCACGAATGGAAAGCTGGCCCCAGGTCGCATTCACATCTGACGCTGTTTCTGTAACAAGGATGTCCCTCCCTGTCCGTGACTGTCCTGCTTTTCCACGCCAGGCAAGAAGCTTGACACAGAGTCTGGGGGTTGGCAGGGGCCTGGAAGATTCGTGGGCAGTAAAGGGAGGGAGCACACCCGGCTCCGCGGAGCCCTGCAGAGTGAGTGAGGCCGGACGGCGCTCGAGGCTCGAGACGCAGGGCTGCTGGTCACTCGGGAGCTCCATGCTCTGCATTCCTGGCCCTCTGGCCTGTCTGGTTGTTGATCTGTCTTGGCCAGTGGGATGGTGCTATGTAATTTCCAGTGAGCTGCTCGGCCCTGCAGCTAAACAGCAGATAAATGCCTTGTCTCCGCGTGGTTGTCTAGACTTCCTGCGGTCCCGTGTTTGAAACAGTACTGGTTCTCCCTGTCCTCTGCTACCAGACCCTCGAGGGAGGCAGAGCCCTCCCACTCCCCACGGCCCACCTGTCTCCCTCCGGCAGGCCCCTTGCTTCCCAGGTGAAAGCAAGGGTGCTTATGAGCCACTTTCCTGGGTCATTCCAGCAAAGCTCCCTGAAGGCAGCAACAGATCGTGTTCCCAAACCCCCCCAGGACCAGCCAGCGCTTGGCACACAGTAGGTCCACTCCAATTCCTTGCGGTGGGACATGTACTCAGCATCTGTGGCCCCAAAACCTGCAGACCCGACCCCCTCAGGGGACAGACGCAGGAAAATGTACCCCTCCAACCAGAAAGGGGGCTTGGGAGCTGCCTATGTGCCTGCATTTTAGGACCAACCAGAAAGTTTAGAGAACTATCCTCCACGAGAATTTTACAAACCTCGGATTGGGAATTTTTTTTTAGGCGAGAACATGGAGGAGGATCTGGGAACAGCCCTTCGCAATAGTAATTAGGAAAAGAACAAAAGGAGACCTAGTTCCGAAAATGATGGCTGAACACACACAGCTAATCCTGCTCCCCCTGCAAAGCACACTGGAACTACCAAAAGGGATTTCTTTTTTTCTTTAAAGCTATAAACCCCCAAGGACCCGGAGACCAGGGCAAGGAAGCCACATGGCACGGGTCAGGAAAGCGAACGGACAAGCGGCGCCTGGCCTCACGGAGCGGAGTCCCGACCCCGCCGTGCTGGCGGCCGAGAAACAGAACCTCCAAAGGCTCGGGAGTGGGGACACAGGTACCCACGGAAGTAGGCAGGCAGCTCAGAGTAGCGGAGCCCTGGACCCCAGAGGGCAGCCCACCCCAGATCACTGCATGGGGCCACCCTGGAGGGGTGTTCCCGGGAGAGGCGACTCAAGGGCTCTGGGCCTGGGGCACCTCACGCACGGTGACAGAGGGGTATCACACACTCTGAAGGCTTAGAAACCTGATGTAACTTTGCTGTTTCTCAGCAGACAGCAAAGACCATCTCCCTCCAGGGAAGCCCCAGGTGACAAGCCCACCCAGGCCTCGGAGCCTCCAGCCAGCTCTGCAGGGCTGCCCATGTACGTGAGTAAATGGCCCGAATGACCAGACACAGAGGAGAGCCGTGAGAACGGGCAGCCGCACCACCCAGGGTGGGGGCACGGAAAGGAGAAAGCGTCCAAAATAGCCATTTCTAATATCCTCCGAAACAGCGGAGCAGACACCGCGCCATGAGCCACGAGCGAGCTGCTATTTTAAGGAGAACATTCAGAGAACACAAAGGGGCTGGGAGATTAAAAGCACAAGAACAGAAAGAAGCTCCGCACCAGAAAGGGTGGAAGACAGAAGCGAGGGGACATCCCAGAACTCGAAGCAGAAAGACGACCAGGGGAGAAGGGAGAAAGGAAGAAAGATCGGACAACAGGTTCTGTGTGTTTAACTGAGGAAATTTTCCCAGAAAGAGTTTCTGAGCTCCCCACACAACGGGCGGACACTGACCCTGCATTAAGGCATATTATTATAATAAAAATCCGGAGGACACATTTCCAAGTCCATGGAAAAAAGCAGGCGTGAGAACGGGCCTCAGCACTCCCAGCAGCCACCAGGACGGCAAGCAGACAGCAGAGCCTCCGCGTGCCGGTGGGACGCATCTCCGGCCCGGAGCCCCTCCCGGGCCCAGGGAGCGGCGAGAGGCACACGGATGTGGCTGCACGCGCAAGACCCAGAAAAACTCCCTCCCGGCACCGTCTTTCTGCAGCTGCTGGAGGACGGGCCCCAGCACCAGGGACACGGCACGGCGGCTGTGGGGAGAGAGGCGGGGAGTCCACGGTGGGGGCGGGCAGGTCACCGAGGGCCAAGCTGAGCAGGGCAGCAACCGTCCAACTGTCCAGCACATGACCCGCCGACGGCGGTGGCTGCCACGCTCCCACCACCAGACGAGCCTCGTCCAGCTTCTCACCTGCACTTGGCCTGCTCGGGCCTGGGCTGGGTGGATGGCCTGCTTTCTTCCCCACACCTGCCAGCCGGACAAGCTGAAGAGACTCCTGTTACCCCTCAGAAGTGTCCCACTTTGTCCTCCTGGAAGGAGGACCGTGGCCACGGGGAGCCACGAGACAGAAAACACAGATCAGCCCGCCCCAACCACCACCAGCCCGCTGGACACCCCGCTGGGGCAGGACCTCAGTTCCCCAGGGAGCCCTGGGGGCCTTGCCAGCGCCTCCTGGGACCGGCGCCTCGGTCACTCAGAGCAGTGGGCTCACAGACCCCCAGACCGCAGCCCCGAGGCTGGTCAACGGGTCTTCTCCCAGGCTCCCCCGTCTGTGCCGAGCGGACTGTGGAGCAACAGAAAGTGAGGAAACCTGGGCGCCGAGGGGTTTCTCTGCCCTGGTCCGTCTGTCACAGCCACGTCAGGCTCCCAGACGGCCAGTGGCAAGCTGCTCCGTCACCGGGCTACCTCGTTCAGTCATGAAAACACATCCTATTTCCATCCCCACCCCCCACCCCGCCCGGGGCTGGCTGCGGGTGTCTGGGGTTTCCCCTTCGGCCGCTGCCGGACGCCGCGGGTGTCCTCCTTACCCTAACGGCCTCCACGTGGGGGCGGCCCTGCAGGGCCGAGAGGACAGGCTGCTGAAACAACCACCCGCGTTCTCACACAGCGAGCACGGGGCGGGCGTGCCAAGCCTCCATTCTGCAGGGCTCCGGGGTTGGGTCTCTCCAGGCTCCGTGAAGTACAGTGGAGCCCTGGAGGTCGGGGGAGGCCCTGGAGGCCCAGCTGACCCAGGCCTCACCTGTGGTCAGAGCTGATGGAGGGGCACCCCCGACACCCAGGCCTGAGCACCATCCAGCTCAAAAACCACGTCGGGTCTCACTGTCCCTAGACACGATGCCCTCCCCACGCCTCCTGCCATCACATCCCCTTTATCCCCCACGGTCCCCACCTTCTCCCAACACCCCGTGGACAAGGAGCCCCCAGGGGCAGGAGTCACCAAACTAGCCTATGGTCCCTCCTCAGTGCACTTGATCATGTAAGGCAGGTGGTCCTGCTGTTCACTCCCTTTCTAGAACATTCTTCCTTCTCCTCCACCACAGCAATGCCCCCAAGGCCACTCTCTGCACCCCTGTTTCCTGGAGACGCCATCCTCGGTCCTTTCACACTGTCCTCAAGGGTCTCGCCATCACGACACCATCGGGGCATTTCAGAGCTGGAAAAGAGAAAAAGCCCTTCTGTACAGGCCCGGTTTACAAGTGATAAAACCGAGGCCCCAGCACCCCAGTCTCCCACCAGGGCCCCTCCAGGCCCAGAACCTGCCTGAGACCACAGGCAGAGACCCCGACCCCGGCCCCGGCACACCACCCCACCCCCCGAGCAGGGGAGCAGGTGGGTGCGTCTGCAGTGTCTCGCACACACTTCCGGACGTGATATTTATTTAAGAGCATGCAGCCCTGCACCAGCACCCAGACGCTCGCAGTTCTGGCATTTATCTTCTTGGGCGGGGGGTGAACCACTCGCAGAGCGTCCCATCTCTCCTCCCACGTGGATGGGAAATGTCAGAGGGAGACCCAGGCTGCTCAGGGTCCCACATCCACATCACACACGGCACTCTCTTTGGGCTGCCTTGATTACGAAGCAGCAGCAGCAGCGTTTGGAGAGCAGAGGACCCCCAGGCTCCTGTCACCCGGGGCAGTGGCTGGAGCCTGGAGCCACCCACCAGACGCCACGGTCCGCTCAGGGGCGGTGGGTTCTCCCCCACCTTCGTAGGCCCACTTGCTCTGAGTGGGACCCACGCCACATCACTGAGCCCATGATTGCACAGGAAGACCCACCCAGAAAACAAATTAAAAATAGGAAAAACCCATGCAGCCGTGTGTCTGCCGAGGCCGCGTGCTGCTGTCAGATTGCTAGGCAACCCCGGCGATCCTGGGGGAGGAAGGCCTGCGCCGGAGCACGGAAGCCGCGCCCGCAGCCCTCCGTGCGCGCGCTCCGCCAGCTGCGGGCGGAGTCGAGGACAGAGGGAAAGCGCCTCCGTGGAAGGGGCGCATGCCACCCAGACAGACGGACTTTCCAAAGGACAGAGTAGACGCCAGGGTGTCCACCGGATGAGATAGCAGGACACACGCAGGAAAATGCATTCGATTTCTGTGTTTTCCAGCATCCAGGTGTTCAGAATTGTGGGCGCCAAACGCCTGGATTTTTCACTGCTTTTTCCCCGTTCTCCTCGTCATCCTCAGCAAGAGGTGAAAGTGAGAAAGGGTTAGAAGGCTGGAGAGAAGAGAAACGAGAGACGGGCGGCGCGTCGGGAGGGAGCGCTGGAGAACCGGGGCCAGCCGGGCGGACGCGGGGCTCCCACGGGGACAGAGGCCACTGCATCCTGACAGCTCAGCCCACGCCGCCGTCCCAGGGACACGCCGAGGAGGTCAACACACTGGGCACAGCCAGCCCTGGCAGGTGCGGCTCGGCTGGGGGAGCGTCGTCCCGTGACCGAAAGGTTGCCTGTTGGATTCCTGGTCAAGGCACCTCACCTAGGCCACAGGTTTGGTCCCCGGGAGGTAACCAATGGATGCCTCTCTCTCGCATCAATGTTTCTCTCCCTTCCTCTCTCTAAAAAGCAATGAATAAAATATCCTCAGGTGAGGATTTAAAAAAAAATAAATAAACCTTAACTATGACCATAAAATGCTTTTAAAAGGAAAAGGCGGGGATGTGACATCATAAACAAAACAATTCTCCGTCTGACCTTGGGGTTTGGAAGTCCCGGGGGTGGAGCCCAGAGCACTCCTTCCGCTCTGCCTGACACAGGGAGCGCTGGCTGCGGCACCAAGATGCCTGCGCTCCCCAGAGGCCAGAGCCCAGGGCCCGGGCTTCAGACAGCCGGGCTCTGTCACAGTCCTGGAGGCCGGAAGTCCAAGGCCAAGGGCTGTGCAAGACCGCACTGCCTCCAGGAGCTTCCGGGGTTCCGGGGACTCTGGTCTTCCTTGGCTCATAGATGTACCTTCCACCCCACCCCCGCCCCGTCTCCACATGGCCTTTCTCTGTGGTGTGTGTCCGTGTCCAGACTTCCCTCTTCCTTTAGGGACACCTACCACTGGAGGAGGGCCCACCCACATCCTGCACAACCGCATCCTAACTGGGTCACATCTGTAAGGACGTTATTTCCAAAACAGGTCCAATCCCGCTGTTCTGGGTGGACCTGACATCAGGGAGACACCATCCAACCCCCTATACAGGGACTCACAGCCAAGCTTCAGAGCAGCTGGCACTCAGGCCATCCCCAGGCCAGCCTGTCCCTCTGGAGGGACCTTTACAGCCCCTGACGGGGAGTCGCCCAGGGCCCCACGCAGGGCACCGCCACCACCCACCGCCTCCCCAGGGACAGCCTGCTGGAAACCGTCCTTCCCAGCAGCGGCCGGACACTGTCTGCGGTTTCGTGCAGCTGAATTTCACGGGATCCGCAGGTATCCCCGAGCCCTCGCCAGGCCCTGAAGTGGCTGCGGCCGTCACGGCAGAGGCACCACCGGCTCCCTGAAGGCACGGGCTCCACGTAGCGTCCCCACGCATGCATGGCTCCCAAGGCCTCGCTTCCACGGCGGGGCGGGTGGGGGTCACTCACTCCCATTTACCCAGCTGGTCATGTCCTGTGTCGATTCTGTGCCTGGGCCCTGCAGCTTCTCCCACAGGACTCGTCCTCCTGGCTTGACCACTTAACCCATCAGCACGCAGGGGCCGTCCAAGGGCGCCCCATGCAGAGATGAACAAATGAGCCACTTCGTGCACCACTCTGCCCTCTGCCCAAACAGAGTCATCCCAGGGCAGAGCCTGCATTCATTCTCTCACTCAGCAGACATTCCCTGAGCACCTCCTCAGTGCCCAGCCGCGGGTCGGGCGGCGGCCCACGGGCATGGAAAGACGCAGCCCTGCCCTCCGGGCGCTGAGCTGGGGGAGCGCCGGGTCAACAGCTCAAGGACCCGGCCAGGGGTAAGTGCTCTGAGGAAAACCCGCAGCAGGGCCCCACCCGTGGCCGTGCTCCACCAGGGTCTCCGTCCCCACCCCACCTGTAACGTGGCCTGCTCCTCCAGCTCCACCTCCGAACACCAACTAGAGGGACACAAAGACCGACGCGACCAAACAGGCAGGTCCTTGGAGGGGTGACTCGCAAAGGAGACTTAAAGCGGACCGCAGAGTCGGGAAAACGCCTGATCTCACTGGTCACCGAAGCCGTTCAATGGGAACAAACACACACTCCCGCTGCTGCCGCCTGCGGGACGGAGCAGGCGCGGCGGGGCCCGGCTGTGCCTTCCCGGGGCAGGGGAGGGGGGGGGCCGGCGGGATCAACGGCTCTCGAAGTGTACCTAACCCCACCTCAGCCGTTCCACGGGCAGCAGTTCGCCCTAAGGAGACACCCGGGAACCAGCACGAAGATTTATCTGGGGAGATTTATGCCCTGGAGTCTGTGCCGCGTCGCTCTGACATCGGAAGATGGAGGAGAAGCCGAGAGTCCGGCTGCGGGGTGCTGGGGAAACAACCGCGCTCTCGTTAGACACCCTGCCGTGGAGAGCGCCGAGCGCCACCGCACGGAGCTGTGAGCCGGCAGAACACGCAACACGGCGCGAACGCCGGCCCAGCCGTGAGGCAGGCGCCCAGCCGCGCTGCCCGGGGCCCACAGAGGTGGCCTCCGCACGCGTGGACAGCGGGTCATTTTTAATTGTTTTCTGCGTGTCCCTGGATGTCGTCGGCTGCCTGCACTGGGACCTGCGCTGTATCTGTGATCAGGAAAGAGGTAAGGAAGGCTGTACAAATTCGATCGCCAACGGTCGCAGAGACTCTGCAGCGCCCCAGCCTGCGGGGAGGAAGAGGCCACCACCGGCCACGGGGGCGGTTTGCAGGTTCTCCTGACTGTGCCCCAGCAGCTGGGGGGCCCTGGGAGAGCGCGTGGCCACACGTCTGCACACAGACTGGAAACCAGGCCAAACTGAAGCAGATAAATCATCTGGCTAATCAGGCAGGGGTGTGCGGTGCTGTTGTTTCCACTTGCTGCTCAGGAGCCAGACTCAGAACATACGACCACGAGGGGCGGCCTCGTTTACTCCAAGGAGCCCCCACTCCTTTCCAGATGGAGCTGCATGTGGACTGCTGTGGTGGGTGGGTGCTCTCCATGCGCCGTGGGGGCTCATGGGCTGTTGCAAGGACACAATGTAACCCTCACTCCTGCTTCTCAGGAGAAGGACTCTACCCAGGTTCATTATTTTAAACTCAAGTTCTGGAAATGTCACTGTTACAAAGTCAATATTCTTAAAACTTCCCAGAGAACAGAAGAAACAATGTTTACGGAGTTCCCCGGTTGGGCCGAGAGCCTGGTGAGCACGCTCTCCTTCACCCATCGGAACCAGGCCGGGGCCGGCCACAGCTCGCAGGAAGGAAAGTGAGGCTCCGCGGGCCTGAACGAGGCGGACACACGGGCGCCGCAGGCTCCCAGCCAGCGCTCAGACGCCCCATCTCTGCACCCTCACAGCCAGTGGGGGCCAAGGGGCCCAAACTCCACTTAGACCCTAAAGAGAGTGCCCACAGAAGGCAGAGCACTGTGTCCCCAGGTCACCCCAAGGAACCGGGACCCTGGCAGCTGGTGAACCGGGGCGACAGCTCAGCTGCGCACATCGCAGGAATCAGCCCCCTTCCTCCTGGATGCATCTCGGAAACCAGCAGTCAATCCTATGGGGAAAGCCAGCACTAATTAAATTTACTAGGATCACTGAAGAGGAAATTATTTAATATTCTGAACAGATTTGATATTTGACAGCGTGGAAGCCTTGATTCGTCATGGATGGGCTCCCTGCCGTCCGGTGGCACTTGGTGGGACCCAGCCACCAGCTGGGCTTCCGGCACCTGTCGGGGGCAGGCAGCAGCCACCCCCAAGGCCCCAGAGTCCAGAGCAGCTCCATGCCTCACGCTGTGTTTTCCGTGAAGAACTGCACTTGACTGTGGGTCAGGGTCTAGCCCCTGCCACCTCTGCACCGGAGCCTCGCCAGCAGCTGTGAAGGCTCCCCCCACCCCGCCTGCAGGTCCTCAAGAGCCATCACAGCTGGGCCCAGCCTCCGCCCCATGCCCCTGAGCTCCATCCCAGGGGCCTGAAGGCCTTCGGTCCCTGCTGTTCCCAGAGTCAAACCCAGGTCTCGGGCACACAGTGCCCAGCCCACGGCGGCAACGGCTCACCCACGGGGCTCACAAAGCACCCGCCGTGTTCAGCTCAGCTGAGTCGGTCAGATGACAGGACACAGCAGGCCCAGTCCACGCTCAGGGGCCTCCTGGGAGACTGGCTCAGAGGGGACATGGGCTGCGAGGGGTGGCCCTGGGTACAGAGACCTGGAGTCCAGGCCTCCCACCCCGCCACTGGCTGTCCCTGATGTCCTCTACTAGAAAACCAACTGACATGGGTGACCGCCAGGGCTTCTTCCCCCGGCTGTCAAGTTCTCTGCTCTGTAACTCAGGTCTCAAGTGGGAGGCGTGAATGAGACAGGCCCAGAGCTTGGGGAGCCATGGCCAAGGGTTGGAAGGTCCCAGGTGGGCTCCCCGGCATTCCCGAGACCACCTGCACACATGGGCCCTGGCCCGAGGGGCCATTTCCTGAAGGTACCACATGGCAACCTTAACGTCCTGTCTTCTTGGGGACTGGAGGATGCGGCTGCGGAGGAGCCCTGGAGGCCCAGGGCCTGGCGCGCAGGAGGCCGCGTTAGACCACATCCCCTCCCTGTCCCCTCCCAAAGTGATCCCCGAGGTGCAGAGCAAGAAGCTGGGGAGACCACAAGTCACTTTCATGAGAAAATAACATGATCAATTATCTTCAAATCCTGGAGTGGAAGAGGACTAAATACTACATGAAACTTAGAAACCGAAAAAAGGAAAAGATTTTTAACTTAAAAAGAAATAAAAAAATAAACCTCTGTAAAGAAAAAAAATACTATATAGAAAGGGAAAAGAAAACTCACACAGTGAGAAAGAGATCTGCATCGCATACAACTGAAGATCCATCGCCCGCATAAACAGAAAGCGGCAAATCCGGACACCCAATAGAGAGACGAGTCCACAGAGAACTGGAAACAGCCCTCGGCCACAGGGCAAGGGGCTGCACCTCGCTCGTGAGTGAAGAAGTTCAACTAATGAGACACCGCTGGCACTTAAACGCCAGCACCGAACACGGAACGAGGGAACACACCCTGACACACAGCAGGTGGGGCTGAATCGGTAGAACCTTCTGGAGGGGCCACGTGATGGTATTTATCCACTTTCGAACACGTGTGCCTTTGATCAAACAAATCCACTTCCAGGAACCTACTGCACTGGTTTTCCCTCACAAACAAGCCATCACGTACATACAATACATTAAAGGCAAAAAAACAGAAATACACGTGAAAAAAGTAAGAAATAAAGTACAGGGAGAGACCCACAGTCAGAGTTGGGGACTCTGACCCCCACCCCTCGGCACGTGATGGAACCACCCAACTAGGAGCGAGGGGACAGAAGACCTGAACGAACCCACTGTCGCGTCAGTAAAAAGAAAATGGAAAACGGGCACATCACCATAGCAGGGGGCAGGGGGTGGACGGAACGAGGAAGAAGAGAGAGAACGCAGACATGAAGTCACCCCCCAGAGGCGTCATTTTGAGCTGAGGGCCACCTGCGGCAAAAAGCCAACGCCTCTCAGCTTCGTGTTCCCCCGAGGCTTTGCTGTCACCTGCCGCGCATGTGTGTGCAGGTCGCCCGCCCACTCCATCCACCAAGAGCACGAGGACCCTGTTCACAGCCGAGCCACAGCCCCCGCACTTGGGGCACGCCCAGCCCGTGGACACTGTTATAACGGCCGTCAAACACACGTGTGGCTGTGGCAGGCACCCCTCCAAGGGCGTCCACCCGCGGACAGCCTGGCCCAGCCAGTCACGGCCCTTGGGAACAGCACTTCTCCCTGCAAGCAGCCGGGCTGCTCCCGTACGTGCCCCTGCCCCGCTCCCCACCCCCACGCGTCCGTGTCATGTCTGGAAGGAAAACGGTTGAGCCCAACAGCCAAGTCTTGAACCAATTCGCACGACAGCCGGGGAGGACGCCCGAATACCTCTGCACAGGACAGAGTAATTACCCCGATCACAGCCGCCTCACCCCACACTGTCACCCCCAGGTGCCAACAGGCCTCCATCCCCAGCCCCAGAGCTGCGGGGCCTGCAGACATCCACGGGGGTGCCAGAGGGACGCATGCCACACAGCTTGCCCCAGCCCACCGACCCCACCTCCCCCGACTGAACTGGGCTGGCAGATGTCAGCACTGACCGGACTCCATGGCCTCAGGGACTGGCCACACTGGTGTCAGACGCCTCCTCAACCCCCCACCTGGCTCACCCACAGCCAGGGCTCCCCTGCCCAGCCCCCATCCTGCCGGCTCCCTCCTGCACAGACAGTCCAGGGTGCCGGCCTCCCAGGCAGGACCAGCAGGGCCAAGGGGCAGCAGAAGGCAGCCCTTGACGTTCCTGCAGGGAGCGGAGGAGCGATACCTGGGGGCCACCTCCGCTGCTGTGAAGGGACGAGAACAAGCAAATACAGAGACAGAAAAGTGCCTCGGTGGCTGCAGAAGCTGGGGGAGAGTGACAGGGACAGCTGGAGGGAGGGGTGCCTCTCGGTAGTGAGGCACGTGCAGCATCCCCCCCCACCGCACAGCTCTGTGCACGCACTGCAAACCGCTGAGCCGTCCGTTCACTGCTGCGGGGGGCATGTGGACTGCATCTCCACGGGGCTGTTGAAGAAGAGCAGGAAGCCGCCTGCGGTTTCCTCTGCTCTGGACCACCCGCCCCACCCCCGCCCAGAGCCTGTGCAAACCAGGACGGGGCCCAGAAGGAGACTCGCAGGCCTGTCCGCCTGCTGCTGCTGGGGAGGTCGGGACCTTCCCTGAACGCGCAGAAAGGCCAGGAGCCCCGCTGTGGGGGCCCCTCTTGCTGGAAGGCTTGGGAAGGGAGGAACCTGAGACCTCCTCTAAAGGAGCTGGCGTGGGAGGGGGGCAGAGTGGACAGCCCACCCAGAGCCCAGAAGGAAAGGGGAGAGCGCCCACCTCCAACTGTCTTCAGCTGCCATCAGCCCTGCCCCAGACAGGGCTGGGCACAACTCACCCTCAGGGCCGCAGGCAGCGCACACACGACCCGGCGCTGTGACAGCCACCGTCTCCTCTCCCCGCTGCTCTAGCCCAGCTCCGGGCTCTCCCCGGGTCTCCTCATTGAGCCTCCCACAGCCACACCTGGGGTCCCCACAATGGAAGGGTCTGCACCCCACGCTGCGCCCACACGACCTGCGCTCGCAGGGGCCTCCAGGGCTGGGGGCTGGGGCACCTGTGTCTGGGTCCGAGGCAGGGACAGGTGCCTCCTCCCCACAGTCCCCGTCTTCACAGGCTGCCCCGGGCCAGCCAGATGCCCCTGCCCCGCCGTCTGCGGGGACTGTCCCACAGCAGCCGGGCCGGGACCCTCCTTCCCACGCATGCAGAACGTGAGCCGGTAACACCACCGGAGAGGCAGGAGCACCGTGAACCTGCCCGGAGAACGCATCCCTTTCCCCCGCGGTCCTGGTGGCCCAGCAGGTCCCTCGGCCATCAACCCTCGCACGAGCATCACTCACGCGGCCCTGCCTTGACGTGGTCTGTGCGTTAGGCGGGAGCTCGCTGCCCGGGGTGCAGCGGTGGACGGCACGGCCGGGCCCGGAGCAAGGACAGACCTCACGGTCAGCAACGACAGGCATCTCAGCGCAGCCTGAGACAAAGGGCCGGCCCGCGAGAGCCCTGGGGGGCACTGGAGGGGCACGCTCCCCGTGGCCACGATGGGCCCGGCCCGGCGCCCACGGGACAGGCTGGCGTGAGGGACGGAGGCCCCCGCGTGGCTCAGGCCGCACAGTGAGGACTCACCGAGTCTTCCCGGATCTCCCGGGGCCGGTCACCGAAGGCCTCGCCTGGACGCATGCCGCCGGGCCGCCTGCGTTTGCAACCGCGCCAAAGCCCTGGGCAGCGGAACGGGGCCGCGCAGCCCCGTGGGAGAGGCCGTGCGGGGGCCGTGCCCTCACGCCCCAGCACCTCTGCGACGCTGAGCCCGGAGGCCCGCGGCCGGCACTTCCGGCTTCCAGGCTCACACTTGCGTCACTTCCGGAGGGTCTGAGCACACACCGCACAGGCGCAGTCGTGCCCTTCCGGTCTCCTCGCCCCGGGGGCACGTGGCCACTGGGTTGCGGACGGAAGTGCTACCAGCCGTTTCCAGGCCTGGCCCTTCTACCCAAACAGCCCCTGACCCACCCTGCGCCACGGCGGCTCCGGGCCCCGTGGGCCAGGCCTTCCTGCCTGGCAGTCTCTCCAGATGTCCCGTGTTCTGTGGCCGACACCTACCCACCCTCCAGAATGTCCCCTCTGCAGAGGCAGAGCCCCCACGCCCCCCAGGCTGCGTCAGCTCCCGCCAGGTGCTTTCCTGGCTCCCTCGCACCTCTGCACGCGTCTCACCACAGAGCTCCGCGCGCCGGCCGTGTCCTGGGCGCCCACGCTGCCTCCCGCCATACAGAATAACACAGGGTCGGCCCGGGGCCTGGCACAAAACAGGGACTCGAGAAACATGTGTGGGTGCCCGAGCAAAAGAATGAAAGGGCAAGAAAACCTTAAGGTCCCGCATGATGGGATTTTGAAAATTGTACCACAGCCTGGTTTGGACGTGATACAGAGAGGAGTTGAAAATGCCACGTAATCAGGGCCATGGCCAGGGGCGCTGCCGGAAAAAGATGCCCCTCGGACAGCTTTCGGGCTCGTGAGGATATGCTGGCCCACAGCATCGTGTCGATGGACAGCTCTGGCTGAAGAAGTGCATTTCCACACCAGTTGGCCAGACCAGAAGAACGCAGACTTCAGGGAAGAGGAGGGTGTGGGCTGGAAAGTCAGTGGGGTTCCTTCTCCCGCACGCACTTTCCCAGCACAAAGCCGGGACTGGGCGGACCACGTGGGAAGGCAGGCAGGCCAGGAGTGTTCGGGAGGTGGAGAAATGAGGACAGGCAGATCCCTAAAGCCAAGGAGGGGGTTCAGACGCCAGGCTGAGTGTCCTAGAGGTGATGGGGAGCCACTGAATGTGCCTGAGCAGTGGCGTGCATGCCAAGGAAACAGCCCTGCTGCCGGTAAACGGGCAGCAGTGGGATACGCAGGCAGCGGTCCAGCTGGGGGATAAGGAGCATCTCAGACACCAGGAGGGGCGGCCCTGAAGGAGGAGCTCCGATGCTGATGGATGTGGAGGAGGCCCCGCCACACACCTCACGGGCACCAGGATGAAGGGCCAGGGTGGACCAGGAGCCCCCTTCTTTCACACTTGGGGAGCTGAATCCAATTGGAAATGCACGGCTCCAAGCTGCAGGCTGTGCCACTTCCCAGCCCATGCCGCTGGGCAGCTAACACAGAACAGAGGGAAAGTGTGGGCCATGCGGCGCGTTATCTGGGGGGGCCCCGAGGACGGGCAGGACCTCCACCCCCGCCCTGCCCCCAAGCCCTCCAGGATGCTTTCTTCCTGCGGGTGGGACACCAGGGGAACGAATCCGAGTGCAGATCTGATCCTACAACAACTTCATCCAACGAGGGTTGGGGGTACCTGACAAATGAGAAAAGCATGGCCCACGGGGCACAGTGGGGGCGCGGGGCGCAGCAGCAGGACACCCCGGGGCCGAGGCTCAGGCCTGGCCTTTGCGGACACACAGATCACCTGTATCTGCGTCTGGACGGCCCAAATCCTTTTCTGTCCGGGGGGGCTTCACTCTGTCCACAGACACATTTCCGCCACAACACCTTGCTCCCCCCACCGCCACCGCAGGTCTGTGCTCACGGTGGCCCGGAGGATCGTGCCTCCTTGGTGGCCAGTGCAGAAGAGGGTGGGAGACAGAGAGGAAGGATGGGGAGGAGGCAGAGGGGAGGGGTACGCACAGCGTGGAAACCCTGGGGGAGACGGCAGGGCCTTCAACACCGCCCTGCCCCCCACACTGTTAGCGCCACGCATGGACTCCGAGGCCTGGCACTGAACCCCGACATTCCTCTGCCCTGGAACGCTTCGGGGCTGCTGTAAAAATTCTCAGGAGAGAACACAGGGGTCATGACCAGCACCCCAAGTGGCTGCCAAGCTGTGAGCACGCTGTCCCCCACGCTTTGGCAAGAAGGCCGTAACTCCCAGGGCGGTACTGGCAGCGGGCCACACCGAGGGGCCCCTCCTGGGGACACAGGCCACATGCTCCAGACAGAGCCCACGACTTAGAGGAGCACCACGCGGGGTGAGGACATTCTGTTCTTCCGTAAACATGACGAACGAGGCCCTTCGGCTTCAGGGACCCGACACCCTCAGTGCAGGGATGGAGGGACTTGACTCGTGGGTTTGTTTGTTCTTATAAGTGGAGAATTCACTACCATAAAAGGGAAGGACTCACGTACCCATAAAAGAAAGAAGACCGAGGGGGGCCTGGAAGGCAGTCAGGAGGCGCTGTAATTCCCACGTGGACAGCAGGGCACCTCCCCCCACGCCCCCTCGCATCCTGCGTCCCACTCCGACTCTCCCGGGTCCTGGTCCAGTGCCTGCCCGCATCGCCACCGTGGGCTGTTCCAGGCTCCAGGTGCCCCTGCAGGTGGGTGACGGCGGTACCGTCAGGGGCTCAGACACCCACACTCGTGATGCTAGAACTGTCACCGGCCCTCAGTGACCCCTCCAAGATGGCAGCAGGAAGTTGTCACCCCCAGATTCTTGACACCTGGCCCTGTGCTCTGAGGTGCCCCCTCCGTAACTCCAGCCCGTTGTCTCTGTGCCAGCCACTCAGGGACCCCCGTCACCCACCCTTGTTCAATCGGTGTGAGCACGTGGCAGCAGTGCCCCTCAACCGCACACACGTGTGCCCCAAGGGTGGGCCGTGCGACGGGCTACCTCGCAGCCCAGCTCTCAGCCTGGGGGTGAAAACTGCAAGCAGACAAAACTGTCCCCTGCAGAGACGGGGAGGTCAGGAATGGGCGGACACCCCCGCCTGCCGCCGGCCACCCCAGAACGGACACCGTGGGCCGGCGGGGTCCGAGAGTAGCAATTCTACTTGTTTAAGCCGCGTCTCCTAGCAGCCAAGAGAAACGCTGGGCTGTCTTTTTTCAGGTGAAATCTACAAACATAAAGGTAACAATTTTAAATTGTACGACTGAGTAGCATTTGGTGTTCTTCAGCCACCACCTCTGTCTAGTTCCAGAATGTTCCCATCGTCCAGAAGGAAACCCCACACCCATTAAGCAGTTTCTCCCCACTCCCCCGCGCCGACCCTCCCTGGCAACCACCAATCTGCTGTCTCCATGGACTCGCCTACTCTGGACACTTCACACACATGGATGGGGTCACATGCCATTTGTCCATTTTTGTCTGGCTTCCGTCTCTGAGTGTGAGTCTCCGAGGGCCCTCCGTGCTGTCCAGTGCTTTCAGGGCTTCATCACTTCTTGTGGCGGAGTAACACGGGCCCATCCTGGTCACTGCTGCTCCGCAGCTGCAGCTCTTCAAAATCCACGGAGGCGAACCCTGGAGAGCGCCGAGCTCCCACCTTCCCCTTTCCCTGAAAGCAGCAGGGTGAACGCGGAGGCCGAGACGAGGGCCCGGGCAGGAGGGAGGGAGGGGAAGGGGCAGCAGCCGTGGGCAGGTGCGCACCTCGAGGGCGGTGGCCGTGCAGGGAAACCTCTGAGAGGCGGCCAAACGGCCCCCAACCATTTTCCAAAGTGGTTTCTCCAGTTTACATCCCAAGCAGCAACAGGTGAATGTCCCCATCGTGCGACATCGGCACCAACCCGTGGGGTCACCGATCTGTTCATTTTGGCCAGTCAGGTGGGTGTAACAGCTGTATCTCTGTTTGCTCCTTTCCTGACGGCAAACGGAGCGCTCAGCGAAGTGCCTGTTCGAGCTGCCTCCGGTTTCTCCGTGAGCCCTGTCCCGGTCACGGGCACCGGAAAGGCCTCCTCCCGCTCTGTGCTCGCCTGTCCCTCTCTCGATGGGGCCTGTGATGGAGAGCCTCTCTTAGCTGCACACGTCCCGGCCTGCCACCCTTCTCCTGTCCGGTTCCTGCTCTCAGGAAGCTGTTCCAGACCTTCTTCTCCACTCCCTTCCAGGAGCTGGGCGTCCATGTTCCTGGACGGTGTCTTGTCGGGTGGCCCCAGCTGACCCCGCACCATTGGTGGCAAAGACCACCCACGTCCCCGCCCAGGCCCGCGGGTGCTGGGTCGACCTCCGGGGTCGCCACCCTGTTCGTCAGTCTATTTGTCTGTTAGACTGTCCCTCTGTTAGACTCTTCTGTGGCCGCTCCTGGTGACAGGGCTGTGGTTGGGAACCCCGACCTAGGACCCCGCAGGTCATGCTGATGGGGTTAGGGTCACGCTAAGTGTATGCGTGGGGGCGCCCACAGAGGACTTCCAGAGGTAAAACAGATAAAGTCGGGGGGAAGCTCCCAGGAGGGGCGGGAATTGGGTAACAGGCCAGACGCTGGATGCTCAGAAACCCCCCCG